>SZWC01022950.1:6046-23102 GCA_023375785.1 Penium margaritaceum
GGGGCACCTCAGCCAGCTGTGCGGCGACGTCAAAGAGAGAGGCGTGCGCGACGTGGTGCAGGATGAACGGCATGCCGCCCACCACAGGCCAAACCACGCGCACATACTTGCGCTCGCTGTACTTGCGCACGTGCCAAGCGAGGTACAGCCCCACTAACACCGCCGCCGCTGCCGCCGCCACTGCCCCCGGGGTCAGCGGCGGCGACCAGAACGTGCCGAACAAGTCCCGGGCTTGTTGGAGGTGGAGGTGGTGGTGGATATGCTGCTGCCAACGTAAGGCTTCTCCGGCGGAACTGGCCGCCATGGATGGCGCCGATGTTTCCCTGGGCGATGGATTTCTCGCGTGCGGGTGACGTGGCCGCTGCCAGTTACTCGCCGCAAACCCTTCTTGTCTGCAGCTGCGACACGCACGTTATTGCAAGTGAAGAAATTGTTCCGCTCCTTTACTTCGTTCTCCGAGTGAGAAGCGCAGCTGCATCCGCCGTCACACCAGCACTAGTACGGAGCACCTTTCGACGGGGCGTGCTGAATCGTTTCCTCAGCCCAGCCCCCTTTTCCAATCGAAATTGTTTTCGGCAAAGCTACTATCTGACACGCTTCTCTCACTTACGTAAGCTATCCGCCGCTTGATCCGTTTTAAGGAAGCTAACTGCAAAAAATCCGTGATTAGACTACAAGAAGCCACGGTTTCCAAAACTAGATCGCCAGAAGCCACGCACTCACGATGCAGATCTCCATATGCCCCTTCAAGTGCGCATCTACACATCTGCTCTGCCTAGTCACCTAATTTGTCAATTTCTCTCTTTGAATATCTAGAATTTTCATGGCATTGTTCTTAATAGAAATTTCTCACAAAGTTCAGACGAACAGGCCATTATGATAACCCACTCATAATCAAAGTTTTGTCGCGTTATGGACATGGAAGTTTGACGATCAAAAAACGTCAAACGTGCAAGAAGATTTCTCTAACATTGACTAAAATAATGAACCCTACTAAAAAACGAAAAGGACACCTTAACCTAGATGAACAAATAAATACAAGAATAAGATGAAATGAGAATCCCTTTGTTCTTGAAGATAACAATGAAGTCTTATATGCCCCTCGTGGAATATCGTGATCACAAAAAAAATCCGTGGATCATTGTGATAAAAAAAAGGAAATTGAACCGTTTTGTGATAAAAAATCATAATGTGTGGCATTTGGCGATCTAATTTTCGGACTACCAACGCGAGAGGTTACCTCTCTCTCAACACATGCTTCAAAAGGAATTTCTTGAATTGTTTTGCCCCTTGTACTGCACAAGTGCTTTGCTTTATTCCCGTGGCCCATACTCAACAAATTCTACCTTCATGGCACAACGTCTACCGTCCGCGTCAGCGTGCTTGCTCCAAAAGCACAGGCAGTGCCGAGAACACGCAAATTAATGAATTCTCTCAGCTCAACCAATGAAGTCATTCACAAATGACCTAGTATCTCTTGAAACAGCAAGGTTTTCATTTACAACGCTTTGCCACATACGCAAGCTCTCCACCACGTGATCCATTTTTGGAAAACTACCAAAATAACTTGTGAAAAGATGCAATATCATCTTTTGAAGCATGTTTTGAATTTTTCGTGCAATTGTGTGTTCTTAGTTTACATTTTTCTACAAATTGGGTGCATCCCTTCTCTTTTTTCTTAATTGGGAATCCATCAATATTTGTTCAACAAGCAAAACTTTGACGAGCGTCATCATTACCAGACACAATTCCACTGATAGAAGAGGACTTGGAGCCCAAAAAATTTGAAGTTCAATATTTCAAACTTCAAACTCTGGGATTCCATTACTCTCAATACAAATTGAACACGACCAGCAGACAAATTTGTGTTTTTTTAACCTTCGTTTCACTCTTTTCTACTTGTGGAACTACCACGAGTGCTTCTTCATTTGTAAAGAAACCATAAATGTTGTGGCATTTCTTTACACGCGTTAGTAGAGTATCTACCCCATCATTGAAAATTTGGGCAGAGAAGCTACGATTTCCAAGGTAGAACACTTGAAGCCACGCGTTACTGATGCAAAACTCCACATACCCTATCACCTACGCCTCACCGCATCTTTTGTGTCTAATCACTTAAGTTACATATTCTTTGTTTGTAATTTTATACAGATATTTGCTTTTTTAAAATAAGTCTTGATAAGCTCTCACCAACAAATCAATCAAGTGTGCCATAAGAATCTCAACAATTTTGTCACATTATCATATTTATCCATTTCTATGTTTGTGCATCTAATAAATTCAAATCAACAAAAAACAATTACAAATATGATCAAAGGCATTCACCCTTGTCGTAAGAAGGAAAGGGAACATAGTATTTTAGAAATAATAAACACATATTTTTATCATGTCTTCTAAGGGATTCTTAAATAATGCATTTTTGCATTTTCAAGGAATCTAAAACCATTTGATGAATAATAAAGATAAAATCTAAATATTTTATGTGTTCCAAAACCAATTCCACCAAACCGCACTTCAAAGGGTTTTTTGTTAAAAGTTTCTCTATATTCTGCTTTAGACAAAAGCGAGGCTTTGTATAACCAAGAAGAAATACCTTGGCATATAGAAAAAAAATTTATGAGCAAAATATTGAAGCCTATACTTTAATGATTAAGTCTTGCAAAATCACATCTAGCTTTTTAGGGTGAATTGTGTCATTATCTAACACTGTGACATGCAAGTGTCTTTTGAGCTCACACGATGTACCCCATCTAAGAAATAGAGTATAATTAAATGATTTGAGTTTTTCATGTAACTTCTTCATTATTACACACTTTCTCGTGTAGACAAATATTCAATTATACATTGAAATGGGGAAATGGAACACTTTGGTGAATGACCACATACCGTGTACGGTACCTTGTGAAGAAAACTCACATTGTCAGATGTCTTGGGACAAAATTCTGAAATTCGAGGGCTTATTAATAGCAAAATGTGAAACCTGAAGTGAAAAGATATGAAAATCTCCACACATGGTGAGAGAAAAATATCTAACATATGAAACGGGGTAAATCATAATTTTTTCGTATTGTGCATTGCTTTTGGCTTAAACTGAGTAATCACATGGCATCCTTTTATCGAAAATGGAGCTTTTTGGTCTTGTTATCGAAATTTTGAATTTGTGGTACATGAGTAATGAAAGTCTACGGGGCCTCTCAAGGTACTAACATCTGAATGCGCGGTCCTTAAGGATATCAACATTAATGGTTGAAGACAAATTCTGTATGATTCATGATGAATATGTTTTTAAAGACGTCTAAGCTTACTTGACTCATGAATTTTGAGCTGACATGGTACGAATAGTAAAAATTATTCTTTTTCCATGTTTTTAAAGATCCTTCAAAAAATGGCCCGGCTCAAAGTCGCCATCCATATTAGCCATAAAGTGTCGCTCTTTATCAGATTGGGAGATAATTCACTATGCTCTATAGCCTCCCTTACCGTTTTAACCATATTCAAGAGCGTGCCGGTTCCTCCTTTCAGATGTGGCCATGAAGACAACCAACGAAAAAAGGATCACGCAAGCACCCGTATTGATGAAGAAAGCCCTGTAACCACCAAGTGATCTCCTAAAGCACTTCTTAGCATTTAAAGGCACAAAGATGGACATGAGGGGAGAAACTCCTCTTCATGCACGCTTGAAGAATCAAAGATATAGAATACCAATCATGAAAGAAACTATAGTGATAATTGCAACGTACAGCAAAGCATCTTTTAACCTTTAATAGGTGATTTAAATCAAAATATAATTACTCGCCCTTCAGTCACCTAGAAATTGAAATACATTATCTCCAAAAGAAAAAAAATTGATGTACATGCTAGATTTCAGATAAAATTGGATTGTTTAAGTACAACCATATGAATTTTTTTATAAGATACGGATTCATTGCATTAAATAATGATGAAATTTTACATGTCATTAGTGGAATTAAACTGATTTTTAGAGATCAATATACATCTAGTTTTCTACTATAGAGAAAAAACTTTTCGAATAATATTAAAATACAAAACATTATTTATGTATGAATTTATTTGATTTTTGTTTCCAGCGCCAAATATGCTCAAGTACTCAAATTGAACGTTTTTCAATAATTCAGTGTGTTTTATTTCTCCAATATAGTATGAACACCTTCAAATGAAGGTTATGTTTCCTTAATGAAGGGTTTCTTATTCGAAATAATAAACATATTATATGAATTTATTTTTAGTTTTTGTGAAGGAAGGCTTGGTTTATTACGAAATGGAGATATAATTAAACGATTTCTCTGGCCTATTTGTAGTTTTTCAGCATATGATGAGGTATTTGTTTATGAAAGGAGTATTATATTTGACAATATGTTCTAATAATTTGAGTTCATGATAAAATGAGAAAATTAAAATTGATTAACAATAGTGAACCATTTGAAAATGAAAAATAATAGATAAAGCCTGATATGGGTATTTATTGATAGAAAATGTCGGAATATTTTAGTTTGAAGTATTTCTAGTGCCTCTCTACATGCTTTGAGTTTGAATTATTACAGTAATTCCGATGTTGATCACATTTTTATAAATCTGGCTTGATTTTCAATGAACATAATATCTTGTATTTGCATTTATGATGAAACATGATTTGCTTTATAAGTTATCCAATTGTATTGATTTCAACATGAAAGTAAAAGATGCATGACATGTAAATTAGTTCGAAGAAAAATTTTTTTAATGACTAATAAGAAACAAAATTCTTTCATTTCTAAAAAGCATTAATTTATTGATAAAATATACTATTATTTTTATTCAAAAACATTTTGCCCTCCTCCTCGCGAAATGAACGAGCGACGTATGTCCTCGCCACCTGGTGGCCGAAGTAGCGTGATGGACAAGCGTCACTGCTGCATAGCGTCGCATCGCATCGCGTTTCAGGATGCGGTCCATGTGCTACCTCACGCAAGTGAGTCAGCACCTTCACGCGCTCCGTAAGAGGGTCAAGAGGTTGAGTCAGCAAACGCCATTCCCCGTTATGCTAATTATAAGCGGACATGTACCGCCCTTGTCTCATGTATTGAGAAAGGACAAACTTGTCCAAGTCTATGACCTGACCACGACGATTTACGATGATGAGGACAAGTGTAAAAGGCGAGCGAATGTTCCGGAAAACACACTCAAAATCATCTGACGGCCAGAAATAGCAAATGAAAAACTACGCTGGAAATTTTCGTAAGCACCAAACTCCGACCTGACGTGAGGGACCTACCTGGTACGCCGGCTAAACGGCCAGATTTTTAAGGGCAGTGTGTCTGATAAAATATACTATTATTTTAGATTTTTTAGTCAGAATCATTCCTGCTGAACTCAACTAATTTAGAAGAACAAAACAGGACCTCCGTTCAAACCGTCGTGAATGTGTGAAGGCTTGCACGTCAGTTTCTCACTGAAAAGGAGGGCAATTTTTTTTTGAATAAATGACGGCCTGAATTGCCTGGGCGGAAATAAAATGATTCAGCCGTTCAGGTCGGCTTGCTTTTGCGTCCACCGCGATCAAGGTTGAGCATCCGACGGGCTAAGAATCAAGTAGGTCTAAAATTGTATAATCTGCTTAGATCTGACACCTCCCGTTAGGAAAGAGCAAAAACTAGGATTGTATGGTCAATTTATCCATTGGGAAAGGGTCAAATACATTCAAGCTGATGTGTTTGCGCAGATAAGTGACAACAACTGATGTGGACAAGTTACGACAAAGTTAGTGCCTATTCTAACAGCACCTGTATATTCAACTTCTCATGAGAAATCATATAACTGTTTTATCTCTTGTTGTAAAACCATGAATTTCAAAACTCACCATCGCAGTCTGCACCAACCACATGCCAACGTAACGGCCAAGTTTGGTGAGAAGTCAACATATGGATAGAAATTGTGGTTCAGTTGTTTGTGAATAACTTCATGCAGTCAGCACTGAAGTATGCGGAAGTGGACTTCGTCAATCTGGTTGCTAATTCAACTTATTTTGGCCGCGCTCACTTTTTCGGCATCTCATTCATATCCTATCGTTTTTACTGCTTTCGTTTGGCTGGTCATACTTGTACTTTTTAAAAAAATCTTCAGAAACAAAACATGTTGAACTCGTACACACTTAAGAAATGCCTCCATCCTAACTGCTTCCCGACTATTTTCCTATGTGAAATTTGACCGTGTTTTTTTCAACACATCATCTTTGTCGTTCACATCTACAACTGGCAAATGGACATCCTGTACTAATGCTTGGACACTAGCCTTCCCCCTTCACGAGGACCCGTTACAATGTCAGAGATTATGGAGACGAGGCGGCAGTGACTTCGCGACGGAAGTAAGGTGAAGAATGAGCTGTGGAAAATTCTATCTTTGGAAAAATCCTTATGCATTGCGCGATCAGCGACGAGTAGCGCGAAAGCCACATTTGGAGATAATAGATCATTAACTATAACGAATTCACTTTCTATCGTAAGAGGCTAAAGTTGCACATTGGATTACAGAGAACCATGTTCTCATTTCATTTGATACGAGAAGCACTATGTAGTACTTTCAATGGTTTTAGATGCCACACAAACATAGTAAAACGAACAATTTATAGAATTTGCTGGAGTACATCACAATTTGTTGTATATGGTTGTTTTCATTCAACATTTCATTTATTTTCTTGGAATGGGGATTGGTGCATTTGTGGATGTATGCAACATTTTGTTTTGGCCTTTACGTGTTTCAATCCTCGAACGCGAAACTTGACAATAACACAAGGAAGAAACAATGTTGATCTTGCATTTGGAATTACAAGGGCTTGTTTGATTGAAATTGTGGGGTACTTCACGGACAACCTTCCTTGGACTGAGAAAAATCCATGTTTGCAAAGAGATATTCTGACAATTTCATCGAATGGACACAACAAATGTGGTAGTTCTCACTTGAAGGGGCATACAAAGATCTTCATGGTGAACGCATGGCTTTTGGTGATCTATTCTTGAAAACCATGGCTTCTGATGACCTTACTCTGGACTACATAGCATACAATTATCTATAGTTGTATTATGTCGCATATAGATTCCATAAGTGAGTGAAGCGTGGCCGATAATGACATCACCGCTCATACATTTCATCTTTGGGGCAAAGGTTGTGGTGGCCAGCGCTTCATAAGAGGCTACATCAACTTCAAGAGCAATCTCCCACCTCATTATCTAGCTATGGAATTTTCTTCTCTTTGAGAGCTCATAAGGCTTTGATATTAGTGTGGAAATTTGGGGTACAGTCTTTAACTTTAGCGTGTTGATGACACCACATGGGCAAGGAAGAAGTTAAAGAAAGGGCAAAGTGCTTCAGCCATTGTGTTTGGTTGGCGCCAAAATAGCCTCCCTCCCTCCTCCCTTTCTTTATAGCCACTCCGTGTTTGGCTACTAGAGGAGAGCAAACACCAAAGACATAGAATCTACGTATGGTGGAATGTGTCACATGCCCCCATTTTTGTACACTGGATTAGCTATACCCTGAGTCTATGGATCGAAGCAACTATGCTCCTCCATTGGAGAAATGATAACAAGATGCCCTCATGTTTTTAAGTGGAGATGAATATAAAAGGAGTCATCCACCAGTTTTGCGGCACATGGACCACTTGTACTCTCTTTTACTAGCCTCTTTCAAATTTGAGGACACGCTATCATAATGTTTTTCTCTTTGTTTTCCAAAAATTCCAGTTTTTTTTCTTGCAAACCATATTCAGACCCTTCATAAAATATGACAGCGGTCTGGGGCTCCCTAATGTATAAGAAAACCCTTTGAAAGAGGGGTTTGTGATTGTTCGACGGAATGGTAGACTTCACCACTCCCCATACATGCCAAGACATCCACACGACATCAAGTGGATACAAATATTTGTCAAAATCACATCTGGAAGTAAACAAAAGGTCATTGTGGGGTACCTCTACAAAGTGGTGGTACCTTGACATTGAGATTCTAAATTGGGATAGCAATTTTGTTTAAATGAAAGCTCATGGTACTGTTTCATCATGTGGTAGAGACTTGCGGTATTTAACGTTGCTGTGAGCAGCTGAGATGACAAGGGACAGTGCTTTAAGAACAAGCAAGCCCTTCATATGTTGGTTTCAATGAATGTTTGTTTCACACTTGGTTTGCCTTCATTGCAGGATGAACTGGTAGCACAGGTTTCCAGGAATCTTTGCCCTTTGGGATAAATTACTTCACAGGCTTTTGGCATAGTCATTTTCAAGGTATCCCAGCTTGTTTGTAGGAAATGCTACATCCTACCTCACTAAGATGGATGATGCAAGCTAATGCTATATGTCAGATCAGTGTTCTTGTCGTGTTATGTGGAAGAACAAGGGAAAATCATGTATTCGAAGTACTTGTTTTGAGACATAGTAAGTGTTTTCAAACCAAAAGGGATGTTTCATGCAGTATAGATGAGAACAAGGTTCATAATCGGACTTGGAGTGGTGGTAGATGGAAAAAATCATGGAAAAAAATCTACATCAAATCTTCCTTGTTAAAAAGTCATAAGAACATACTGGGTCGTTGTCACAAACATTGGTACAAAATACAACAAGGAGAGGAAGAGAAAGGTCATTTGCCCATATGTTTTCTCTGGGTTAAGAGGGAAAAAAGTTGTGTTTGGCACACAAGAAATGTCAACTGATGTGAGCGTTTGGTAACTTCTCTCTCCTGTTCTTCTTGTTTGATGGAAAGAGCTTTGAAACCTCAGTGAGGTTGCCACGGGTTTTGGTTAAGGTTGGCAAGCACCTTGGCTACAAAAATGTGGAAATGGAGGGATGGTCAGTGATGGAAGGACGACTAGTGATGATTGTTCATCCTCTTCAAGTGCCACTATAGTCCACCAATAAACTCATGTAGCATGTTATCGTGCACATGTAACACATTGCAATTATGATGAAATAGTGGTTAACCATCGCCCAAAACTGTTGGTTATTAAAGATATGCTTCAAATGCAAGGTTTGTCATAAAGGAATGAGAACCCGCTGTGAAGTATGGGATCATATATGGTGGATTTATTTGTTTTTCTAGTTTGTTTTACATTTAATAAACTTTTTTAGATGGTGGAAACATGCAAATTCACCCTTTCATTTTGCCAAACACGGATGGAAAACCATAGGATTGTATGGTCACATCTATCAATGATGATATATTTGTAACGGTAGACATGACTACAATTTGATGAAGGCTCGTGTATGATAGCAATTGGAAAGAAAACCATCCAACTAGCATCGCCATCGATGGCACACATATCCAGCACCCCAGCCTCCATTGCTTCCTGCATGAATGGATGCTCTACCCTTACATGATGTGTTAGAAGATGAAAAAATGCATCACTAGCTATACTGTAATGTGTTCAAGAGACGTCATTTAGAAGTGAATTTTCATGAACGAGAAAAGAGAATCCCTCCAACAAGCATGTCAACCGCATGTCTTCACATGTAGCAACACTATGTGCCATATTCTACTTCTTCCATGTTGTATAAAGCACATGTTTGCTATGCACTACTTCAAGCCTCCTAGATCCACAGCCCTCTACATAGCTCAGACAAGTTTGTTTTTGTGGTGTCTATGTGGTATGTATCCTATTCTACCACACAATTGTTACTGTGAATCTTGGGAATTCAAGCTTAGATTGATCATCACTAAAACCTGACTCTTGATGTTCAGAATTCAATCAAAACCAACACATCTTGGAAATTCGTTGAAAGAAAAGCCAGGTGTATCTGGCTTACTACCACAACTTGGGGAGCCCATGTATTGGGTAATGTCATCCTTTCTATTTTATCAATAAGGTTCACAATGTTTTCCATCTCCAATATGATGCAAAGCATGTTATGTTGTTGAAATATAGCTCAACGTTGATTCATTAAATGGAACATGCACATCACGTTAATGTAGCTTATGACATAGGACATGTCTGGCTCCATATCAAAATTCAGGAGTCCAAGTCCCATTGCTCTTATTGAGCATCTTTCCAATTTCTTTTCTAATTTGTATCATTCTTCTTCTGTCCATCTTCAACTATTCTCCTTTGCCTTGATTTTCTACCATCTTGTGCTTAACAGTGAGTGCACTTTATCCCAGTTCAACACAAACGCATTGGTGTTTATCCCAGTGCCATGAGATACCAACACTGAATTTGCTATTTGTATTTCACGTCCATTTCTGGGTTACAAAGTGTATCATCCTATAGTCTGTTCAAAATCTCGCTTTCTGCACATATTCTTCTCTTCCGTCTATACCACCTTGTCCACATTCAGGACCAGAAACGGGAGACTCACCTCTCCACTTAGCTAGGTGCTCATGAGCATTCTAGCATGCCAAGAACAGACAAAGAGAAACTGATATAGATAAATGTAATGTTGCATCCCAGTTGGCAGATGTGCAGCGACCCTCCTTTCAGGGCGTTCCTAAGAACTGCTCTAGCTGCACCTTGAACCACACTATGATGACCCAATGGAGTCGCAAAATTGCTACACATGGAAGATTCTTTCAATCCATCCTGATTTCGATAAGACACACACACACACACACACACACACACACACACACACACACACACACACATACACACACACACACACACACACACACACACCCACATACACACACATACACATGCACACACAGCCTTGGTGTGTGAAGAGCATAGTCGCAGCGGAAAGATAGACTTGGAGATTTCTGGAAGCCAGAGCTGGAAAACACAGGTCAATCAGATTGAACTGAGTACAGGGTATTTATACTGTCTGGCTGGCTAGCCCAGGCCTCAGCCTACTGCTTTCCTAGCTTGCTACAATAAGCTACTTGTACCTGAACTCAGTGCTCTGCTTGCACCTGAACCTGGTGCTCTACTTGCACCTAATGCCTAGTGCGAGAAGTCCCCAGCCGTCGATCGTCGAGATCGACGGTCGATCTTGTCTCTCGGCGAGCCGCCTCGTTGCTCCCGTATGCCTCCCGGCGGTGGGTGTGGTCACCGTGTTGCGCACGCCACCGGGAGTGCTGCGACCGTCGCACGGTCGCAGCCACCGTTCTGCTGTCGCCGTTGACCGCGCGCGCTGTCGAGAGCCCGCCGCCGAGACAAACCCCTCGGCGGNCCTGGTGCTCTACTTGCACCTAATGCCTAGTGCGAGAAGTCCCCGGCCGTCGATCGTCGAGATCGACGGTCGATCTTGTCTCTCGGCGAGCCGCCTCGTTGCTCCCGTATGCCTCCCGGCGGTGGGTGTGGTCACCGTGTTGCGCACGCCACCGGGAGTGCTGCGACCGTCGCACGGTCGCAGCCACCGTTCTGCTGTCGCCGTTGACCACGGCTGTTTCCGGGAGCTCCCGGCGGGGCGCTCCCCTTGGCGGATAGCGTACCTGTTACGCTATTTTCCGAGGGGGCAAAAGCCACCCTCGCGTGGCGGTTACGGAGCGCCGCGTGAGGGTTGCGTGTGAAATAGCCCCCTCGCGCCGACGTGACCCTCACGTCGGCGCTTGCTTGCTCGCTGCTCCTCCTCACATCCGTGCATCCCCGCATCCACACAGTCGCGGTCGAGCGGAGGTGAGCTCGACCGTGAGCCAAATTTCCGAAAAACAGAAAATGGCCCAGATGCCCCCAAATCCCGGGTGAGACCCCGAGTATGCCAGAAAAAAGGGGCACCTCGTTACATTCACCCCCCCCGTCGGAGGTGCGACGTCCCGGCCCGCCTGAGGTACTCCTCGAGAACAAGGTTGGTACCCCCAATGTGGAAGTTGGCCTCTGGCTCCCAAGAGTTGTGGTCCGCCGGGTACCCCTTCCACTGCACCAGAAACTCACGCCGTCGTCCCCTCTGGCGGTCCGCCAGAATCTTTTCCACCTCAAAATCCTCACTTCCTTCAACCTGGACAGTAGGCGGAGCTGTCCCGCGACCCTGGAAGAATGTGTTGGGGTCGCGGTAGGCACGAAGCAGGGAGATGTGGAACACCGGATGGATGGTGTAGTGAGTTGGCAGCTCGAGCTTGTATGAGACGGCCGACCGCTTCTCCAGAATGCGGAACGGACCCACCCATCGCGGTTTCAGCTTTGGACTCCCAACTCCCATCAGCTGCAGATTAGCAGAGCTCAGCATCACCTGATCTCCCACTTGGAACTCCTCCGCAGAGCGATGCTTATCAGCCTGCCGCTTGTGCTATTTCTGTGCCTTCCACAGTCGTTGCCGCACCACGTCCCAAGTGGTGGCAAACCCTTCAGCAATCTGCTGCACAGCCGGAAGAGATGTTGCCGTAGCAAGGGTGGCTGGGCTCAGTGGCTGGTGGCCGTTGACCACCTCAAACGGTGACTTTCCTGTTGATGCTGACACCGCTGAGTTGTAGGCGAATTCTGCCACTCTGAGCTTCTCCTCCCAACCCTCTCCATCTGGTGGGACCATGCTCCGCAGCACTTGCTCCAATATCTGGTTTGTGCGCTCTGTGTGCCCATCGCTCTATGGGTAGTGTGCTGTGGTCAGCTGCACTCTGGTGCCCAACTTCTCCATGAGATCTCTCCAGAATCGCGAAGTGAAGCGTGGATCGCGATCTGAGACCACCGACTGCGGCACTCCATGCAGCTTGATGACATGACTGAGGAGGAGTTGAGTTTTCCCGGCAGCTGTGATGCTCTCAGGACATGGAATGAAATGTGCCATCTTGGAAAACCGATCCACCACCACCAACACCGTGTTATTGCCTTGCTGCGTCACAGGCAACCCGCCAATGAAGTCGAGCGAGATGTCTGTCCATGGCCTCTATGGTACAGGCAATGGTTGCAGCTCCCCTCGTGGCTTGGTCCTCCGCGCCTTGATGCGTTGGCACACATCGCAGCTGCTCACAAACCTCTTGGAATCAGTCGCCTTTGAAGACCACCAGTATTAGCGTGTCAAGGCTTTCAGCGTCTTGTCGAAGCCGACGTGACCCGAGTAATGGGTGTCATGCGCCTCCTCCAGCAGTAACTGCTTCAATGGCGCATAGTCTGGCACGACAATTTTCCGCTCCTGCCCCCTTCGCCAATACACTCCATCCCACGTGACGTCTTTCAGTGCACCACCCGTGAACTCACTGTCTATGCCATAGCTGTGCTTGAATAGGCTATGCATGACTGGAGATCCTATCAGCACTGAGATGGCATTGAGGCTCAAGTCTGGCCTCCTTGACAGAGGGTCTGCCGGGTTCACCTTCACAGGCTTGTACAGGATCTCGTAGTCAAAACTCCCCTCAAGAAACTCCATCTAGCGAGTTTGTCGGCGACTCAGGTTTGGCTGCGTCTTCAGGTACCTCAGGGCGTAATGGTCCGTGAATACCACGCAGCGCCACGTCTCGAGGTAGCACCTCCCGTGCTTGAATGCATGGATCACCACCAGCATCTCCTTTTCATGGATTGCATAGTTCAGCTCCGCACCTCGCATTTTGCGAGATGCGTACGCAATCGGCTGCGGCCCTTTCCCGTGATCCTGCATCAGCATCGCCCCAATGGCATAGTCGCTTGCGTCCGTCGTCATGACATACTCCTTGGATGAATCTGGATGCACAAGTATCGGAGCGTCACACATGGAAGTCTTGAGCTCCTCGAAGCTCTTCTGCTCCTGATCGCCCCATTCCCACTGGTGATCCTTCCTCAGTAGTTGAGTCAGCGGCGCACCCTTTTCTGCGTACCCCCGGATGAATTTCCGGTAGTAGTTGAAAAACCCCAGGAACACCTGGATGTCACGCACGCACTTTGGTATCGGCCACTACTTCACTGCTTCCACTTTTTTTGGGTCCATGCGGAGACCCTTGCCGCTGACGATGTGCCCATGGAACTCCACCTCCCTTTTTTCGAACTCGAACTTGGAGAGCTTTGCAAACAGCTTCTCTTTCCAAAGAATGTCCAGCACCTGCCGAAGGTGTTGCTGATGCTCTTCCAGAGTTCGGGAGTAGGTAAGAATGTCGTCGAGGAACACCACCATGAACTAGTCCAAGTGAGGGTGGAAGATCCTGTTCATGAGGCCCATGAACGTTGCAGGAGCATTGGTCAATCCAAACGGCATCACGAGGTACTCGAAATGACCGTACCGCGTCTGAAACGCCGTATTCTCCACATCCTGCTCCGCAATCCGGATCTGATGGTACCCCGAGCGCAAGTCAATCTTGCTGAAGAACTGCGCTCCCCTTAGCTGGTCAAACAGCTCCTTGACCCTTGGCAGCGGGTACCGGTTCTTGATCATTACGTTGTTCAGTGCGCGATAGTCCACGCACATCCGCAGCTCCCCTGTCTTCTTCTTCACAAAGAGGACCGGTGCAGCGTAGGGTGACACCGACGGTCTGATGAACCCTTGTTCTGTCATCTCCTCCAACTACTTTTTCAGCTCACCCAGCTCGTTATCGCTCATGCGATAAGCAGCACGTACCGTGGGAGTTGCTCCCGGAACCAGATCAATTTTGTGGTCGATGTCTCGCTTCGGTGGTAAACCCTTTGGCAGCTCAGCAGGAAACACGTCGCTGCAGTTGTCCAACACTCCTTTGATGCCTTCCGACAGCTCTGTTGCAGGTGCTTTCTGCTGCTTGTCCTCTTGTTGCTTTGTCTCCACTGCCAGCACTTCCACCTCTGTAGCTGCTTCCTTCTGCCGCACCCACACCAGGTACACTTGTTCCCCCTTGCGCTGACAGTGCTTCAGCTGCACGTAACTCAACTGCGGCACCTTGCCTGCCTTGGAGTCCTTCTCCTCTGTCCACGACAGCAAAACGATTTTCTCTCAGCATCTCTTCACTTTCACCTGGCTGCGCACCCAATCCACAGAAGGATTCCACCGGTGCAGCCAGTCACGCCCCAAAATGGCGTCGTAGGTGTCCATCGGGCATGTGCGAAAGTTCACATCGCACGACAGCTTGCCCAGACGGATCCTCAGAGGCTTCAGAGGCAGTCCGCACTCCAACTCCCCTTGCACCAACTTGGCCGTAGTTGGCTTCCCAGGTAGCCGTGCAAGCTCCAACCTCTTTGCAAGCTCGTCGCTGAAGAATGAGTGCGACGCGCCGCAATCCAGCAATGCTTTAATCTGCCAGCGAGTCTAGCGCCCCTCACCGTCCGCAGAAATAGCCGATAAAATTTCGGCTTTTGGGAGTATCCCCGGAACGCTCCCGCTTCCTTTGCTCCGCAGCAATACACTCGGCAACTCCCTAGTTTTTGAAGGAATTTCGGGGCTGGTGTTCGCTGATGCGGATGAAGCTTTCCTAGCAGATGGCCACCCGCCACTCACTGCTGGTTGCCGTTTCCCTGTTGCTTCTTCTTGCAGTCCTTCTTGTGGTGCCCAGGCTTCCCGCAGATCCAACAGTTCCCATCCCGCGGCTTGCCTTGCTGCTGGCCTCCTTGCACTGCGTCGATCTCCATGGGGTCAGCTTGTTGGTGCTGTGCTCGACGTTGAAAATTCTCTTGCTTCTCATGGAAACCCCCTCGATGGTAGCGTAGCGCGTCGACGCGCTCAGCAGTGGCTACCATCACCTGGAACTCCGTGATGCCACTTAGTGCCAGCGTGCACTGAATTTCTGCCTTCAAGCCATCGTTGTATTTGTCTGCCATCTTCGGCTCGCTCATGTGGTCGATCTCCGAGCACAACACCAAGAAATGACGTGTGTACTCCTGCACCGAGCCGATCTGCTTCAGCTGCTTCAGCTTGTTGCGTGCGACCATGGAGGCGTTCACGAGATCAAATCGATCTCTGATGGCTTGCTTGAACTGTTCCCATGTCGTCGGCACACGAGCTTCAGCTTGCACCGCACCTGGCTGCCACAACAGGGCATGTTGCACAGCTGCATTCCCACCTCCACCTCGAGTGGCCAGCATATTCAGCTGCCTTCACTACTCCAATGCTGCTCCGCGTAGCAGTATCACCGTGAATGGCACACGCATAGCATCGTCCTCTGGAGGGTGACCCAGAGCCCCAAAGTAGCTATTCATTGCGAACAACCAGGTCCGAATGCTCACTCCCTTGACAGAGGGATTGAACGCTTCCGGAGCCTTTGGCTTTGGTCTCGGCGGACTCCTTGACCGGGCCGCCCCAACCTGCCCAGCGCCAGTCCCGTCCCGCAGATCAGCCATCTGCCGATTGAGCCGCTCGTTCTCCAGCTTGAGGGCTCCCAGCTGCTCTACGATCTGCTGCAGGGCCTGCTCCATGGCTTTACATAGATTTTCGCCACTGGAGATCCTTCGAAAAAATTTGGCAGCGTTTCGGCAGCAATCGAAAAATTTCCGGCAGCAATTCGGCAGACCGGGACGAAAATCCGACGTCTTCTAAGTGCGTGGGAGTCACCCATCGTCTCCCGCGCGTGCACGGTAGGCCGTGTGGACACTCTAGAAATGTAGAAAAATTTCCAGAGGTTGGCTCGTGCGTTGGCTTCGAAGTCTGGTCCAGCAATCTCCCTCTCGATCAGCCTCGACGTTGTCCGACGTAGTCCGTGCCTTCGCTCCTTAAAGTTTCGCGAGCTCCGGCAGCGCTTCCGCCCAACGCGTGGCTCTGGCTCTGATACCAGATGTGAGAGTGGGTGCTCTCTGGAGATTTAGCCTTGGTGTGTGAAGAGCATAGTCGCAGCGGAAAGATAGACTTGGAGATTTCTGGAAGCCAGAGCTGGAAAATACAGGTTAATCAGATTGAACTGAGTACAGGGTATTTATACTGTCCGGCTGGCTAGCCCAGGCCTCAGCCTACTGCTTTCCTAGCTTGCTACAACAAGCTACTTGCACCTGAAGTCAGTGCTCTGCTTGCACCTGAACCTGGTGCTCTACTTGCACCTAATGCCTAGTGCGAGAAGTCCCCGGCCGTCGATCGTCGAGATCGACGGTCGATCTTGTCTCTCGGCGAGCCGCCTCGTTGCTCCCGTATGCCTCCCGGCGGTGGGTGTGGTCACCGTGTTGCGCACGCCACCGGGAGTGCTGCGACCGTCGCACGGTCGCAGCCACCGTTCTGCTGTCGCCGTTGACCGCGGCTGTTGCCGGGAGCTCCCGGTAGCGCACTCCCCTCGGCGGATAGCGTATCCGTTA
>SZWC01022954.1:15799-36461 GCA_023375785.1 Penium margaritaceum
TTGTCTTGGACTCGCTCCAGTTGTGTTGGCCTTGATCCGGTTGTCTTGGGCTTGCTCCAGCTGTCTTGGCATTGCCCAAGGTGCCTTGGCCTTGCTCCAGTTGTCTTGGCCACGCTCCAGATATCCTAGCCTTGCTCCACTTGTCTTGGCCTAGCTCCATTTGTCTTGGGTCTTCTTCAGTTGTCTTGGACTTGCTCTAGTTGTCCTTGCTTTCATCCAGCTGTCTTGGCCTTGCTCCAGTTGTCTTTGGCCTGCTCTAGTTGTTTTGGGCTTGCTCCATGTTTTCTCGGCATTGCTCCAATTGTCTTGGCCTTGCTCCAGTTGTCTTGGGCTTCCTCTAGATATTTTGAGCTTGCTCCAGGTGCTGTGGGCTTGCTCGAGTTGTCTTGGCCTTGATCTAGTTTTTTTGGACTTTTTCCAGCTGTCTTGTGCTCGCTCCAGTTGTCTCGGTATTGATCCATTTGTCTCAGGCTTGTTCAAGTTGTCTTTGGCTTGCCCCAGTTGCCTTTGGGCTTGCTCCAGTTGTCTTGGGCTTGCTCCAGTTGTCATGGCATTGTTCCAGCTATATAGAGCTTGCTCCAGCTTTCTAGGGCTTCCTCCATCTGTCTTTGCCTTGCTCAAGTTGTCTTGGCCTTGCTCCAGTTGTCTTGGCCTTACTCCAGTTGTCTTGGCCTTGCGCTAGTTGCCTTGGGCTTGCTCCAGTTTTCTTGGGCGTGCTCCAGTTGTCTTGGCCTTGCGCAAGTTGTCTTGGGCTTGGTCCTGTTGTCTTGGATTTGCTCCAGTTGTACTGGCCTTGATCCAGTTGTCTTTGACGTGCTCCAGTTGTCTTCGACTTGCTCTGGTTTTCTTGGCCTTGCTCCAGTTGTCTTGGACATGCTCCAGTTGTCTTGGGCGTGTTTTAGTTCTCTTGGGCTTGCTCCAGTTGTCTTGGGCTTGCTTCAGTTGTCTTGGGCTTGCTACCGTTGTCTTGGCCTTGCTCCAGTCGACTTGGGCTTGCTCCAGCTCTCTTGGCATTGCTCCAGTTGTCTTTGATTGCTCCAGTTGTCTTGGGCTTGCTTCAGTTGTCTTGGGCTTGCTCCAGTTGTCTTGGCCATGCTCCAGTTGTCATAGTCTTTCTCCAGTTGTCTTGGGCTTGGTCCACTTGTCTTGGGCTTGCTCCAGTTGTATTGGGCTTGCTCCAGTTTTCTTGGGCTTGCTCAAGTTGTATTGGGCTTGCTCCACTTCTCTTCGTCTTGCTCCAGTTGTATCAGGCTTGCTCCAGTTGACTTGGGCTTGCCCCAGTTGTCTTGGGCTTGCTCCAGCTGTCTTGGCCTTACTCCAGGAGTCTTGGCCTTGCTACAGTTGTCTTGGGCTTGCTCCAGTTGTCTTGGCCTAGCTCCACTTGTCTTGGCCTTGTTCGAGCTGTCCTTGGCCTGGTCCAGTTGTCTTGGGCTTGCTCCAGCTGTCTTGGGCTTGCTCCAATTTTCTTGGCCTTGGTCCAGTTGTCTTGGCCTAACTCTAGTTGTCTTGGTCTTGCTCCAGTTGTCTTGGGCTTGCTCCATTTGTCTTGGCATTTTCCTAGTTGTCTTGGACTTGCTCAAGTTGTCTTGGGCTTGCTCCCGTTGTCTTCGTTTTGCTCCAGTTTTCTTGGCCTTGCTCCAGTTGTCTTGGCCTTTCTCCAGATATTTTGGGCTTGCTCCAGGTGTCTTGGACTAGCTCCAGTTGTCTTGGCCTTGCTCCAGTTTTCTTAGGCTTGCTCCAGTTGTCTTGGGCTTGCTCCAGTTTTCTTGTGCTACTCCAGTTTTCATGGCATTGCTTCAGTTTTCTCAGGCTTGCTCCTGTTGTCATGGGCTTGCCCCAGTTGTCTTGGGCTTGCTACAGTTGTCGTGAGCTTGCTCCAGTTGTCTTGGCCTTGCTCCAGCTGTCTAGGGCCTGCTCCATCTGTCTTGGCCTTGCTCCAGTTGTCCTGGCCTTGCTCCACTTGGCTAGGTCTTGCTCCAGTTGTCTTGGGCTTTCTCCAAATGTCTTGGGCTTTCTCCTGTTGTTTTGGGTTTGCTCCAGTTATATTGGACTTGCTCCAGTTATCTTGGGCTTTCTCCAGTTGTCTTGGGCATTTTCCAGTTGACTTGGCCTTACTCCAATTGTCTTGGACTTGTAGATGCCCCCAATTTTGCTGCGTCCTTGATTTTCTCCACGGATGTCTGCGCTCCGCGCTATTCCGCGGATTAGGCACTCTCTTCACTATGCACGTCAGATAGGCAGCGACGCTCACGCAACTTCAGACTGTGAACAACTCCGCGGACCACAGGTGTGGATCTTTGCGCAGGGACCTCACCGAGATGTGATGCTCAGCGGTCCACTTCTTCCCACACGGGAGTCCACCACCTTGTGGCGTCCGACTCCTCTCCGTGGAACCCTTGTTCCGCGGACGTGTGTAAGCAAGGAACATCGCCGGCAGCTCACTTCACTCGGACTTTTGGTTCTTCACGCACTTAGTCCCGCAGTCCGCGGACCGGACTCCGAGAGCAACGGAAGGCAAGAGGGTGATGGGCGGAGAACAGAGATGGGAGTGGGTAAATGTCTTTGATAAAAGCTAGAATGCGGAGTATACAGAATGCTCAAGAAGCAAGCAAGACTGAGTTACAATTGTGCTACTGCTAGTGAGGCCCTATTCTACTCAGGACTCCGTACGGCGTGTCTACACGCTGACGGTCGCATCCCTCTCACATCATCCTACTTCCTTCTACTTGGACTCCACGCGGTGCGGCTACGCACCGCGGGTCTCGTCCCAACCACACACACACACACACTGCATATCTTCTGCTGGTCACTTTCTTCATCCGCGGCTCGTGCACGCGGTTCTTTGCGTTCTTCCTTGAATCTTCGTTCTGCGCGGTGCGTCTCCAGGGGCTCCTCCGTGATCGATGCTTGGTCACTCATGCTGATTGGATGTTTCTCCCCTGAATGCTCGGTCCTTCCGCTGCCCTGCTTGTGCACTGTCAGTGACTGCGGATTCTGCTGCGGCTTGCCTCTGTTCTCCTTGCACCGCGGATCTTCCCACCACCGCTTCCCGCCTCGCCACCAGTGCTGGTATTAGAGGAACCGCCGCAGGCGAGTTGTGTTAGCCTGCGGCGACCCTTCTGCAGGCATCCTGGTCTTCGCCTCCCCTGGATCCCGCGCTACCCCTCACTGAACCGCATCTGCGGGAGCCAGCATCCTGCGCGCGGATCTTAGACAACCCCGATTCCCTCTCCGCAGGTGGCCTCTTCTACGGATCTGCGGCAAACTTGTGCTTGACGATGATGACCCCAACCCTCCCTTTTCAAGACTCTGCCTCAGAGTCTCTCAACGAGTTTTCCGCTTGAAGTACTTGTGGAGTCTGGGGCGGTCCTGTTCCTGGCACGGCCTGCAGTACTTCTCCACAGTCCCTCCCTTCCGCTGGAGCTTCACCGCGCACTCATCGTGAACGATGAGTCTGCACCCTTCACACCGTGCCCCAATCGTGGGTGCGTTGACCAGCTTTTTGCATGAGGAGCAGTGTGGCGCTTGTTCGTACTTCTTGCAGCTTGAGCATCGGTAGATCTTCTTGCCCTCACTGCTCCGCCCCACCTCTTCAACGCAGGACTCATGCGCAATGCCTCTGCAGTGTTCGCACCGATAGACTGTCCCCTCAAGCCGACCAAAGCAGTTGTGTCCGGTGCAGATACGCTTGTTGGAGAACTTCCACTTATTCCTCCGCGTCTTGTTGCGACAACTGCTACAGGTCCAGATGCCTTCCTTCCCGCGCTCACCACACCGCAGGTGACACATGGTCCGACATATCCCGCAGGGCTTGCCGAACTTTGTCAGATCCGCTTCGCATCCCACGCAGAGTGGAGCCAAGGTGTCGGTGGCGTAGGATATCGAAGCCCCTCCTTCCACGGTTGCCATCCCCACGCATTTGTGGCACTTCCCCACCCAAACCGAGTTTCCTGTCATGAGGCAGCCCCGATGGGCCATCTTGTGGCAGTGGGTGCAGTGTGCACCCCCGCTGACGGCCTTCATGCAGGTGGGGCAGCTCTCTGCGGCTGCTTTGGACGAGTCTTGCTCCTCCTCATCTTCCGAGTCCACCTCCTCCCCTTCTGCGGTCACCCGCGGCGGCTTCCGCACCCCGCGTTGGTGCTCAATTTCTTGGCGGCACCGTCTGCATTTCTTTGGTCCGCTACGCTCCCCTTTGTCGTTCCGCGGCTGCTCCAGGCATCGCTCACATATCCTGCGCTGGCAACCTTCGCAGTCTTGCACCCGCCTGCCCCAGCGGTGCCCATATTGGGTACACGTCTGGCGTTCCTTCTCCTTCCGCGCCTCTTCCGCCGCCGTCATCCGGCCCTCCCCTTGCCACTGCCGCATGGTGGCCCCTGTGGCCGTGTGGGGCCCTTGCCGTACCCCTGCCTCCTCCTTCTCTTCCTCTTCCTCCTCCTCCTCTTCCTCCGGATCCCACCTTCCGCGTGCCTCTCCTCCCCCGGCGTCTGGGCCGGCTCCGCCGTCCCCTTCTTTTTTCTGCTCCGCCTCCTCCTCTCGGCCCTCGCTGATGCACCGCAGACAAGTGCGTTTTTGCCTGATGCAGCTTTTGGCCAGCCCCTGGTGTGCTGGCTGGCCGCAGACGTTGCAGACAACCTTTAGGAACATTGCTTCGGGCAGGTTTTCCCCACAGACAACACAAGGGCCCGTGTAGGTAGCCAGGGTGTGGGGGCTCATGGGAGCACTCTTCCGCGGAGTGACGCCGGACACTTTTGGGGTCATGTCTCTGCTGCCCGTTTGCTGTGATCTTGACTGTGGCTGCCGTTCCTGCTACTCCTGTTGTTCCTGCTGCTCTTGCTGCTGCTCCTGTTTCTCCTCCGGCTGCTCTTGCTGCTCCCACTATTGCTCCTGCTGCTTCTGCTGCTTCCGCTGTTCGTGCCGCTCCTGCTGCCGCTGGCCCCTTGGTCCCTGTCCCGCCTGCCCTCCTCCCGCGGACACCTCCTGGACGTCAAAACCGTCCGTTGGTTCCTCCTCCTGAGGCTCCTGACTCCACGCCTCTTCCTCTTCCAAC
This sequence comes from Penium margaritaceum, assembly GCA_023375785.1. Lineage (NCBI taxonomy): Eukaryota > Viridiplantae > Streptophyta > Zygnematophyceae > Desmidiales > Peniaceae > Penium > Penium margaritaceum. The sequence continues at coordinate 20,847 of SZWC01022954.1, forward strand.
ACTTGAGCTTCACACCGCTCCAAGACTTCCTCCGCGCGCCATCCCCATGACCCCTTGTGTGCCTCCATCGGAGGGAGTTCTCCACCCGTGCCAGGTATGTGCGTTTTCCAGGCCGGGGGTAGCAGGACGAACTCTGTCGCAGGGTAACTCCGTTCACTGAACCCATCTGGCCCTTCCAGCCACACCCGTCCCGCGTCAACCGCAGCCACGCGGTACACCTGCCGCGCCTCCTCTGCTTCACGCCCTGCACCTGGGAATGGACGGAGGTACACCAGGTTCCCCTCCCCGATTGCCCCGTGATTGAGGCGTCAGTTGGCGGCGTCGCAGCCGCGCCAGGCCGAAACCGAGGCTCGGAGTCATGCCTCGGCCCTCACCGCGGATGTCCTCTGGCACCGCGCCTGGTACCACTCCTGTACCTCCTTATTCCTCGCCAGCTCCCGCTCCTCCTCCGAGCGGCCGTCTTGCTGCTGCTCTGGGTCTAGTGGCAGTAGTAGTGGGGGCTGCGGCATGCCCAGTGCCGCGTGCGGAGGCTGCCCGAAGAGGAGGGCATGTGGCGAGAACGTCGTGACGCGGTTGGGGGTGATTTTGATAAAGTGGGCCGTCTTTTTTAGGGTCTTCCCCGAATCTCTGTCCTACGCGGTGGCCACCGCCCGCTCTAGGATCTCGTGCAGCCGTTCGACTTGGCCCTGGGACTGAGGCCGGTACCGCCCGGAGTGCACGTGCTGCACTCCCCATTCCGCCAGCTCGGCGCGGAATGCCCTCGCAAACTCGGTGCCGTTGTCGCTGTGCACCACGCGGCACCCTCCAAACTTGTAGAACACCTCTTCCCTGATGAAGCGAGCTGTACGGTCGGAGGATTTTTTGGGGACGGCGAGGACCTAGATGTACTTGGTGAAGTGGTCCACTGCTGCAATCCAATACCGCTCTCCTTGGGCGCGGCGAGGACGAGGTCCGTGAAAGTCAATGATAATACGATCCAAGGGCTCGCCGATGGGAGAGGGCAGGAAGAGCGGCATGTCCCGCGGCGTGATTTTGCGGTGTCCCTCACATGGTGCACAGTGTTGCACCACTTCTTTCACAATCGCCAGGAGGTTCGGCACGTGTAGGATGGGGGTGAGGCGCTCCTTGAGTGCCTGGACGCCGGAGTGGTGGTGGTGATGGTAGGCCTCGATCACCGCCCTCTACATGGTGGAAAGAGGCACCCACAAGAACTACGGCGTGGTCCGCCAGAGGCGACCGCCTTCCCATGCACACTGCTCATAGAGGAGGACGAGGTCATCCTTCTTCCGCCTTTCATACTCCAGCCCCATCTGAGCCCCCAGAGTCTTGTACACCTTGTCCGCCTCCGCTTTCTGCTGCTCCTTGGTTGTGGCACGGAGCAGGATGTGTGAGGTTTGCCAAATCCTCCAGTCCTGGGTTTCAACTGGTCCCTTTGCCCTTCCCGCCTTCCCCGCGGCAGCTTCTCCCGGCTTCCTCTTCTTCTCCTTCTCCAGCGCCGGCAGCCCCTGGGCCCGCCTTGCGTCCTGTTCTGCCTTCATGGCTTGCAGGCACCGTTGGTTGCTCTCGTCATAGGCGGGAGGCTCCCTCTCCCAGCTGTCAGGGGCTGGGAAGAGACGTAGGATGCCCACCGCGCGGAGTTCCCCTTCGTCCCATTGACTTTGCAACCTCACCTCAGGCACCGCTCCATGCCGTCGGCTTCGTGCTCCGCGGGCCTCACCCGCCTTCGGCTCTGCTTTTTTCTCCGTCACTGCCTCGGTGAGCCGCAACAAGCCCCGCCCCTTCGCGATGGGTTGGTCCTCGTCAGGCGGTGGTGACTCGCTGAGCTCGGAGATCACCACTCCGCACGTCTTCTTCTTCACCGTAGTAGCCGTGCCGCTTTCCTTGATCCCTCGCTTTTGTTGCATTGTGGCGCCCGCGTCCCCCAGGAGGGGTTGAAGCTGGGTGGGCTCCGATCCGGCAGGCAGCGGGACATTGCGGGACACTGCCAGGAGCAGCTCCATTGCGGCGGCGACATCCCGCTGGACCTGTGCGAGCTGCTCCGGGTCAATGCTCTGGCGGGTCTCTTGGGCGGAACGGAGCTGCTTGCTGCGTTTGGCAGGGGGCGTGGCGGTGGAGCTGTCTTCAATGGTCCGCTTTTCCTGTCCTTTGTGGCGGGATGTTGGAATAGTCTCCACAGACGGTGCTTGTTTTTCCGCAGCGGAGTCTTTCTGTGGAGCAGCCTCCTGGCTGACTGACGCCGCGTGAGCTGAGGCAGCCTGCTTACCGGCAGCCGCGGATGCCGTGGCTCTTTTGGCCGCGTGCTAAAGTTTGGCTTGTTTGTCCAGCAGAGCGGCCGATAGAGTTGGCTGTGGAGTGTTCTTCCGCGCTTCCTTTCTGGCTGCTGCTGCCTTGGCGTATGCCAGCGCGTCCTGGGCCTGTCTCCCGCTCCCCACTTGTGTCACTCCTTGCTGCTCTCCTGCCTGCGTCCCTGCCGCTTTTCCAGCTGCTGCCACTGCTGCCCCTGCAGCCACTGCTGCAGCTCCGTTGGGGTCCTCTCCTTCTGTAGCTGCACGCCTTCGGTCCCCGCCTCTCGTTCTACAGCCGCCTTGTCCCTCGCAGTCGCAGGTTTGGCCGCAGTCTGTGCTCCTGCTCCTTGGTCCGCCGGCTTGCTCTGCTGCCGCCTCTGCCTTCCGCCTCCGTTCCTCTGCCATCTGCTGCCAGAGTGCCTGCAGCTGCGCCCGCATTCCTGTGAGCTCGGGGGAGTTGCGGAGGTACTCTTGGGCCTCTTCGATCCCAGTGAAGGTGCGGTTCTTCTCCTCCCGACACACATTGACGGCTTCCTGGGCCCAGTGACGCACTGCCTCCTCTGTTAGTGCAGTCTAGATCTGTGTCTTTTGAAGTGAATTCTACAATTCCTTGGCTACCGCAGTCACGGCCTGTTGGCGTAGAGCACTGCGTTGGGTCAGCTGCCAAGCTTTGCCGATAGCGGCATACCAGTGCTCGAACTGCTGCTCCGCCGCGGAGATGCTTGCCAGTTCCGCTGCCGTGTACTGTACTCCCCATTTGCGGGAGATGAGCCCAAAAAGATAGCCCCATCTCCAGAGCTTTGCCGCCGTCTTGCGGTCTGGTACTTCCAACGTCCCTGCTGGCATGCGGGCGGTGTGATAGATGGTAAGCACCCGGGCACGTTCCTGGAGCAGGTGCACGTACCGGCGTGCGGGGTCCGCGTTTTGATCGCGGCGGACCAGGGCCCACCATTCACGGGCGGCATTCACGTTGCGATCTGGTTGTTCTATATCGAGCAGTGTCGCCACCCCCGCCATCGCCTGCGCCGGGCGAAGATTGAGGAGGTCGCGGAGCGTCGAAATGAGACGTTCGGCCCCCACCATCTCCAATAGTTGTACTTGTCATGCTTGCTGCCCAAAGGCGAGGGCAGTTTTGGCCGCGCCCTTCAAGGCCACCTGCCAGGCGGGGTTGAAGAAGGAGTTCCCCAGGCTTGCGCGGACTACCTCCGGGAGTTCGTTCTGCAGGTGCATGATGACACTGCTCACCACCTCCAGGAGGTGGTCGGTCTTGGGTTGGTCTCCGCTGTCACCTGAGCTCTCCTCCAGGCGGGTCTGTGCACCCTCCATGATAGTTCCGGCACTGAGCGGGGGTCGTGATGTTCCGCGCGTCGGGCTACCTCGTGAGGTTGGTGGAGAAGAGGAGTGCGCGGTTGGCGCAGAGGGACCGGGCGGCGGCGGTGCTCCTGCAGGTGCCATTGCTACTGGGGGCGTGAGAAGGCCTGGTGCCAAAGGTGGTTTTGGTGATGCCGCTGCTGCTGCGCGGAAGGGCCAGATGGTGGGGTTGCTCCAGGTGATGCTGCTGCTGCGGTCACTGGCGCGGAAGGGCCAGATGGTGGGGTTGCTCCGGGTGATGCTATTGCTTCCGCAGAAGGGCCTGATGTCGGAGGTGCTATAGGTGTTGCTGCCACTACGGTCACTGGCGCGGAAGGGCCTGTCGCCGGAGATACTTCAGGTGCTGTTGCCACTACTGTCACTACTGGGGGCGCGGAAGGGCCTGTCGCCAGAGATGCTCCAAGTGCTGCTACCACTACTTCCACTCCTGGGGGCGCGGAACGTCGTGTGCCCATCGTAGGTGCCGTGGCTTGATCCGTGGTTCATCGCCGGATGGCACGTCGTGCAGCGCGATCACCCCCCCTGTTTGAAGGCGCGGACCCCGCGCTTGAAGAGCGAGCCATTGCGGAGGCTGTGCCGCGGTTGGTGCCTGTGCTGCGAGTGATGCGGCGGGTGAACTGAGTACCAGGGGCGGGTGGTGTGAGAACCATGGGAGAGATAACGGAGAGCGGGCGAGCTGAAGTGAAGAGTGGAGTGAACGGTCGAATGCCGGAAGCAGAAGTGAGGCTGAGGATGCCGGCGCCGAGCAATATATCCACTTGGTGCGGTGTGAGCCAGTCGACCGCCAGGAGCATGTCATGTGTGCGGACATCGCACACCTGCACGGCGTGCGGTGGATGCACGTTGGCGACCTGGATGGGTAGGGCCACGATCTGCCCGATGGGTGCATCAATGGCACCGGTGGAGATGGAGAAGCCGAGCCGAGTGGGTACGATGAGGTGGGTGAGGCGCAAGGTGCGGGCCATCCGCAGTGCGATGGTGGTATGGGTGGCGCCGGTATCCACGATGGCCACGAACTTACGACCACGAACCTAGACGTGGCACCATGCCACGTGGACCTCTGCAGGTATTGGCGGACCGGGGGTCAGCGGGGCAGGAGCCCACGTGCATGGCACGCGGCAGGCATCCTCCCCGATGCGGGAGTGTGTCGTGAGGATGGCCTGGGCCACCATGCGGACGCCGGTATCGCGGGTGCCGGAAAGGTGGATGCCGACGGGAGTGAGGGAGGGGTTCGAGGAGGAGAAGAGGGTCTGGAGACGGTCCGCTGATCCAGGGGAGTGAAGGAGAAAGTCCACCAGGGACAGGGGATGACGGGTATCGAGAAGAGGAGAGGGAGAGGGTGCTGTCGGTGGAGTGGTGGTAACCATCGCAGCAGAGGGAGTCCGCCGTGACCGTGGGAGGGAAGGGCGAGGGGGAAGGTGTGCCGCAATCTCCTTGAGCGTCCAGCCGCAAATGGTGTGGTTTAAGCGGCGGGCCAGCTGCAGGCCGATGGGGAGAGCGGGAAGGGTTTCCGCAGTACCGAAGAAGTCAGTAGTCTCCAGCTCAGACAAGAGTTGGTATACAGCTGCGGATTCCTCCTCCGTGAACTCGCGAGCGACTCCCTCCTACTGAGGCTCGACATCCGTTGGGACAGGGGGAGCTGCAGAAGGAGGCTCTGGGAGATCGTCCCGCGGGTCCGTGGGGTGCGGCCAGTCCTCGCGGGGAAGGCGGCTAAGAGCATCGGCATTGCGGTTGGATAGAGCAGGCTGGTACTTGATTTTCATGTTGTAGCCCTGCAGGAGGAGGGCCCACTTGGCCAAGATGCCCTCATGATTCTGTGTCATGAGGAGCCACTGTAACGCTTGATGATCGGTGAGGACAGTGAAAGGCTTGCCATTTTTTATGTAGTCGCGGAAGTGTTGGAGGGCCCACAGCAAAGCCAAGCATTCGCCCTTCACCGGTGGGTAGTTCCGCTCACCGTCAGTGAGGGCCCGGCTGGCGTATGCAATCACCCGTTGGACCAGCTCCTGAACGGACTGCGATAGGACGGCGCCGAGGCCGTCCCGCGACCAGTCGGTGGTGGTTGAGAAGGGGAGGTTGAAGTCAGGGAACTCAAGCATGGGCGCGGTGACCAGGCGATGCTTGATCTCCGCCCAAGCAGCGGCGCACTCCGGAGTCCACTCAAATGGGATGTCCTGATGGGTCAGCTGCTGCAGCGGGTGGATGATGCGGGCGTGGTCGCGGACGAACTTGCGATAGAAGGAGATGAAGCCGAGGAAGATCTTGACCTATCTCACGGTGGTGGGTTGACGCCATTCCTGGACAGCCGCGATCTTGGCGGGGTCGGTCTTGATGCCGTCGGCGCTCATGACGAAGCCCAAAAATTCCATTTCCGCGGCACCAATGGAACACTTGGCGGCCTTAAGCTTGAGGTTTGCAGCGCCGAGAGCGGAGAAGACGGCAGAGAGGGAGGAGAAGAGATCCGCAAAGCTGTGGGCTGCGACCATGATATCGTCGATATAGCAGCTCACATTAGGGATGCTGCGGAGGGTGGAGTCCATGGCGCGCTGGAACATGGCGCTGGCATTGCGGAGACCGAAAGGCATGCGGGTGAAAGCGTAGAGACCTTCGGGGGTGATAAAGGCCGTCTTAGCCATGGAATCCGGGTGCATGGGGACGGCATGGAAGGCTGCCTTGACGTCAAGTTTTGCAAACCATCCGCGCCCCTGCTGACGCTCCTCGATGTCGACAATCAGCGGCATGGGGTAGGCATCCTCCTCCGTAACGCGGTTGAGGTCCCGGAAGTCCACACAGAAGCATTTGGAGCTGTCCGGTTTGCCGACAATGACCAAGTTGGCACGCCAGGGGCTGACGATGGGGACAATCACACCATGCGCCTTCAATTCTGCGAGACCTTCGTTCATGATCTGTTCTTGATCAGGGAGAATCTGATGGACCTTCTGTTTGACCGCGGCTGCTGTGCCAGTGTTGATGACATGGGAGGCGTTGACAGCACCAAGGTCTGTCCCGGAGCCGGCAAAGATGTCGGCAAAGGAGTCCAACAGATCCCGGAAGTCCTGCTTCTTGGCCGGTGAGAGGCGGGGGTGCAGGATGTGGTCTCACCGCAGGGGTGGGGGCGGCAGCTGGTCGCAGATTGGGTAGAAATCATCATCCTCCTCCAAGGGAAGGCCCTGGCCAAACGCCTGCTTGCTCTGCTGCCACAGTCCCAAAAGGCTTGCACGCACCCCGGGTTCCGCATGGTCCGCGGAGTGCTCACGCCACTCCTCGACAGGCATCTGCTGCGCATCAAGGATGACCTCTGCTGGGGCTTGGCTGCACAAGGATCGTGCGTGTGCATCTTCCTGCGCCGCATCTGAGAGAGAGAGAAGGGTGAAGCATTGGTCACTGGCACCGTTACGCGGTCTCCCACAGTGATGAGGGCGTACTCCTTTGTGCCCGTGGCGGAGGTGAGCTGCATGACGCCCGTGGAGAATAAAAGGTTGCCTTGCCGCGGGAGGAGGTATTCCATGCCCAGGAGGACGTCGTAGGTTCGGGCCTGTTTGACTTGGACGTCCATGGGTTCGTGAAGAGAGCCCACCAACATGGGTAAGCCCTGCATCTCTCCATCCCCGTAATCCATCCCTCACGCGGAATTACTGAACAGCCGACGCGTTGGGAGGATACGGTCCGTCCATCCAACGAGGCAGAGGACACAGAGGGCCACTGTAGTATGCATGGCCCCTGTGTCGATGATGGAAAGGAACTTGCGGCCACAAATCCAGATCACACAGCAAGCCACCTCGTAGTGGCGGTTGTCGCGGCGGGGTGGTTCCAGAGGCTGTGGCGCCCAGCCCCAGTCCATCTCCTCTGTGGTCAGTGCAGGCGGGGCCTCTGCCACAACGCTCCGGGTGTTCTGAGTGCCGTGGTGTGGAGTGGTGCAGGCGAGGGAGATGCCGACGGTCTGGAGGCAGTGATTAGCCCTGTTAAACTCTTCCTTGAGCCGCGGAGCCAGCTCGGGATGGAGGCGGAGGAAGTCGAAGAAGTTCACGGAGGCGATAGGGGTGGTGAAGAGTTTGTCTATAGAATCTGTGGAATCGGCTGCAAGGGTGGGGGTAGGCTGATGTGCAGGTGAGGTAGTCGCAGCAGCTGGGAGCGCCACAAGCGTGGGGTCCGTGGGGCGGCGCTTTTCCGGAGGTCGCACGGAATGGGCAGCGACAGCCTCCTGTAGCCGGGCTTCGGCAACTTCTGCTCGTCGCCGTAGGTCATCCTGGAGCTGTGCAGCTTCCTGCAGATCCCATCCGCAAAGTTTGATTCGACGGGCTCGTGTGATGAGCTCCTTCTCCTCAGGCGTTGGTGTCACTTCACTAGTCTCGTCCTCTGCCATGGGCAACCCCAGCTTCACATTACGAGCGCCGGCCGCGGGGTTTGGCGGCGGATTTGGCAAGACGCCCTGACCCGCTCCTTGAGCCGCCGGGTCCTGTCCAGTGGGGGGCGGATGCGGTGGCTACAGTTGCTGCTGTTGTTGTTGCTGATGCTGCTGCTGTTGGCCCGGCCATGCCTGGTTGTAGTACTGCTGCCACTGCTGGACCATAGGACCCTGGGAAACTGGCTCAGGGCGCGGAGCCGCTTGTCGCTTGCGAGGGCAGTCCCAAGCGATGTGTTCCAGGCTCTGGCACGTGTAGCAAGCTTTGGGCTGCTGCTGCTGTGGAGGCAAAGCGTGTGTAGATTAGGGTGTATGGGTGTCGCCGCCCTGGTATTGTCGGGTCGATTGCTGTCTGGTGAAGATGGCCATGGCGTCCCGCACCGCATCTTGAAGGGACAGATAACGGTCAGCGATCATGAGACTGCTGATCTCGTCCGGAAGAACGCGGATGAGGTTCTGCAGCAGAACCCACAGCGGCAGACCTTCCCCCTGCGTACTCTTGGCCACTGAGGCCCAGGTCAATAACTGATCCAAAAATCTACGGATGTCATCGTCCTTGTGCATGACCTCCTTCTCAGTCTTTCGCAGTGCTTCTTCTTTTGTCAAGTGTTTGAAGCGCTCGATGAGGGCGTTGCCAAAGTCCTCGAAAGATGGGAAAGGTGTTCGTGCATTGTATGAGTCCGCTGCCGCTCCCTGGAGGTGAAGTTCTGCGGTGGCGAGACAGTGGTCGGGCGGAATCTGGCCGATGCTAGCGTAGAGGGTGATTTGTTTGAGCCAGACCCAGGGGTCTTCCTCCGGGGCACCCTTGAAGGAATCCAGCTGGGGAATGTTGGCGGGCTCAGAACGGATGTATTGCAGCTGCGGGATGGTGATGCGGTTAGTCGTCAATGCAGTTACAGCATGTGGTGGGGGAAAGATTGCAGGTGGAGCCACGGAGTATCCACTCGGAGGGATCGGCATCTGAGGCTGCCCCGCGGGCATGGGAAGATTTGCTTGCGTAGGTGGGAGAGGCATGTACCAGGAAGAGGGAGCGGCTGTGGAGGCTGTGTAGGGTGTGGAGAATAATGCTGTCCCAGGCAGCAGAACCTGAGTCCCCTGTGCTGGTGGCGCCGCTGTCTGGGACACCCAGTACGTGTGGGCAGGTGGGACCGCAGCCGCGGCGTGGAGAGGAACTACTGGTCCAGTGTTGGTGGCCGGGTGCGGATTCCGTTGTAGCTGCTGTGGGGGCAGGTACAAATGGCTCTGTGCAGTTGGTTGTGGCATTGGCAGCGAGGCCTGGGGAGCCGCTCCGACTGGCATTGTTCCAACAAGCTCTTGGTGGGGGAGCTGCTGATAGGCGGGCATGGGTGGCTGCGGCAGCATGTTGGGTATGTGCGTCTGCGGCATCGTTCCCATCGGCATTGGACCCATCTGCTGCTGTGTTTGGGTCGTCCATAGGGCTGGCGTGGCCGCGGAAGACTACGTCATGGTTGTCAGCTGTGCTCCGCCTCCGAACGTCTGCTGCTGATGATTCGTTGGTTGGGTCCCGGTCAGTGGAGGCTGGACCGTGTTCCCCTGGTGGGTGGCACCCCCTCCGGGCTGGGACATGTGCTGTGGCGGTTGCGTGACTGCGGAGGGCCTTGTCATCACCCCTGCTTGCATCATGAGCTGCTGTGGTGGATGTACTGGCTGCTGTAGTCCCGCCGCAGGCGGATGCGACGTGACTCCCGTCTGCATAGTGTTCACCATTACCTGCTGCTACGGTGGTGTACTTGGTGCAGGTTGCTACATGGGCATCCCGGATGGCAAGGTTCCCAGGTTCGGCTACGACGTCTGCGGCTGTACTAGCCCAGACGCGGAGAGCTGTGGTGCCGTCCTTGCCTGCCCGCCCCCCATGTGCTGCTATAGCGAGTACCTTAGCAGCTGGGCCACTCCAATTGCCTGGAGCAACGCGGCTATCCCTGCGGCTGCCGTTCCCATGGTCAGAGGAGTCTGACTCACGGGGAGTTGGTTCATCGGCGGCTGTGCGGATCTTGATGCCTGCGTGGCCATGGGCATCCCCATCTGCATGCTTCCCGTGGGCTCTGCCGATGTGGCCATCTGCAACTGCTGCAAGCCAGGCAAAGGAGGTTCCGCGATCGGGGCTCCCAGGATTGCCCCAGCCAGCTGCTGTAGCAGGTTCATGTCCTATGGCATCCCAAAGGCGGGAGCTGGGAGTCCCACCTGTTGCAGTTGCGTTGAGATCTGCTGCTCGTCCGGTGCTGGTGCCTCGGGGATCCCTGAATCCTCAGGGCTCAGCGGTAAGGGTTGCGGATGTGTTGGCGGGGGTGCGGGCTGCGAATCGCTCCGCCAGTAACCTGCTGCTGCTGCCCGCCACGACGCCGATACACCAGTCCGCGATAAGCCTCGAGTTCTCCACCACCGGAGGATACTTCCAGCAAAGGTAGTACATCGGAGAACCACTGCGCCCCAAGCGGCACATTCTGCTAGCTCTCCTGGCCCTGCTGATGCTGGACCGATCCATGGCTTTCAGAACTGTGGACGCTCTCCACCTCCACGTGTTCGCCCAGCGCATCCATAATGCGGCACTAGTGCAGCTGCTCCAACCACTTGGTCATCCGTCGGTGTTGGGCGAGCGGATCGGGGCCTGGTGAGGAGCTAACTGATGTGCGGGACAGCACCGGTGAGGAGTCCCGGCTTCCTGCATAAGTTGAGGCCCGTCGTGGCAGGAAGCACGGCGCTGATGACTGCTGCTGCCGTCGCCCGGTATCCTGATGCACAAAGCTGGCCGCCGACATCAACGACTGATTGGAAAGTCACGTGCAGTTCTTGCTGGCAAAGAGCAAAGAACTGTCCACGCTCACCGCACCATGACACTGACACCCCCAATTTTGCCGCGTCCTTGATTTTCTCCGCGGATGTCTGCGCTCCGCGCTATTCCGCGGATCAGGCACTCTCTTCACTATGCACGTCAGATAGGCAGCGACGCTCACGCAACTTCAGATTGTGAACAACTCCGCAGAACACAGGTCTGGATCTCTGCGCAGGGACCTCACCGAGGTGTGACACTCCGCGGTCCACTTCTTCCCACATGGGAGTCCACCACCCTGTGGCGTCCGACTCCTCTCCGCGGAACCCTTGTGCCGCGGACATGTACAAGCAAGGGACACCGCCGGCAGCTCACCTCACTCGGACTTTTGGTTCTTCACGCACTTAGTCCCGCAGTCCACGGACCGGACTCCGAGAGTAACGAAAGGCAAGAGGGTGATGGGCGGAGAACAGAGATGGGAGTGGGTAAATATATTTGATAAAAGCTGGAATGCGGAGTACACAGAATGCTCAAGAAGCAAGCAAGACTGAGTTGTACTTGTGCTACTGCTAGTGAGGCCCTTTTCTACTTGGGACTCCGCACGGTGTGTCTACACGCCGACAGTCGCATCCCTCTCACATCATCCTACTTCCTTCTACTTGGACTCCACGCAGTGCGGCTACGCACCGCGGGTCTCGTCCCAACCACACACACACACACTGCATATCTTCTGTTGGTCACTTTCTTCATCCGCGGCTCGTGCACGCGGTTCTTCGTGTTCTTCCTTGAATCTTCGTTCTCCGCGGTGCGTCTCCAGGGGCTCCTCCATGATCGATGCTTGGTCACTCATGCTGATTGGATGTTTCTCCCCTGATTGCTCGGTCCTTCCGCTGCCCTGCCTGTGCACTGTCAGTGACTGCGGATTCTGCTACGGCTTGCCTCTGTTCTCCTTGCACCGCGGATCTTCCCGCCACCGCTTCCCGCCTCGCCACCAGTGCTGGTATTAGAGGAACCGCCGCAGGTGAGTTGTGTTAGCCTGCGNGCCTTGCTCCCGTTGTATCAGGCTTGCTCCAGGTCTCTTGGGCTTGCTCCAGGTATCTTGGCCTTGCTCCAGTTATCTTTGGCTTGCTCCAAGAGTCTTTAGCTTGCTCAAGATGTCTTAGCCTTGCTCCTGATGTCTTGGACTTGCTCCAGTTGTATTGGGCTTGCTACAGTTCTCTTGTGCTTGCTCCAGTTTCCTTGGCCTTGCTCCAGTTCTCTTGGACTTGCTCAAGTTCGTTTTGGGCTTGCTCCAGGTGTCTTGGGATTGCTCCAGTTCTCTTGGCTTTATTCCAGTTTTCTTGGGCTTGCTCCACTTGTCTTGGGCTTGCTCCAGTTGTCTTGGGCTTACTCCAGTTGTGCTGGCCATGCTCCAGTTGTCTTAGGCTTGCTCGAGTTGTCTTACGCCTGCTCCAGTTGTCTAGGGCCTACTCCAATTGTCTTGGGCTTGCTCCAGCTTTCTTGGCCTTGCTCCAGTTCTCTTGGCCTTGCTTCAGTAGTCTTAGGCTTGCTCCAGTTATCTTGGACTTGCTCCAGTCGTCTTGGCCTTGCTCCAGTTGTCTTGGGCCTGCTCCAGTTGTCTTGGACTTGCTCCAGTTCTCTTGGGCTTGCTCCAGTTTTCTTGGGCTTGCTCCAGTTGCCTTGGCCTTGCTCCAGTGGTCTTGGCCTTGCTCTAGTTGTTTTGGGCTTGCAACATGTGTCTTGGGCTTGCTCCAGTTGTCTTGTCCTTGCTCCAGTTTTCTGAGCTTGCTCCAGTTGTCTTGGGCTTGCTCCAGTTAATTTGGGCTTGCTTAAGTTGCCTTGGCATTGCTACACTTGTCTTAGGCTTGCTCCAGTTGTCTTAGGCTTGCCCCTGATGTCTTGAGCTTGCTCAAGTTGTCTTGGCCTTGCTCCAGTTGTCTTGGGCTTGCTCCTGTTGTCTTTGGCTTGCTCCTGTTGTATTGGCTTTGCTCCATTTGTCTTGGACTTCCTCCAGATGTCTTGGGCTTGCTTCAGTTGTCATTAGCTTGCCCTAGTTGTCTTGGCCTTGCTCTTGTCGTCTTGGCCTTGCTCTAGTTGTCTTGGGCTGGGTGCACTTGTCTTGTGCTTCCTCCAGCTGTCGTGGGCTTGCTCCAGTTCTCTTGGGGTTGCTCCAGTTGTTTTGGGCTTGCTCCAGTTGCCTTGGCCTTGCTCCAGTTTTATCGGGCTTGCTCCAGTTGTCTTCCGCTTGCTCCAGTTGTCTTGGCCTTGCTCGAGTTATATTTGGCTCCAATTGCCTTTGGCTTGCTCCAGTTGTCTCAGCCATGATCCAGCTGTCTTTGACTGGATCCAGTTGTCCTTGGCTTGCTCCAGTTGTCTTGGCCTTGCTCCTGTTTTCTTGAACTTGCTCCACCTGTTTTGGGAAAGCTCCAGGCTTTTTGAAATTGCTCCAGCTGTCTTGACCTTGCTCCCGTCGTCATAGGCTTGCTCTAATTGTCTTGGGCTTGCCCCAGTTGTCTTGGAATTGCTCGACTTGTCTTGGTCTTGCTTCTGTTGTCTTGGGCTTGCTCTAGTTGTCTTGGCCTTGCGCCAGTTGTATTGCGCTAGCTCCAATTGTCTTGGGCTTGCTCCAATTGTCTTGGCCTTGCTCCAGTTGTCTTGGGCTTGCTCCAGCTGTTTTGGCATTCATCCAGTTGTCTTGGCCTTGCTCCAGCTGTCTTGGGCTTGCTACAAATGGAGCAAGCCCAAGACAACTGGAGCCATCCCAAGACAAGTGGAGCAAGCCCAAGACAACTGGAGCAAGCCCAAACAACTGAAGCAAGACCAAGACAAATGGAGCAAGCCCAAGACAGCTGGAGCAAGCCCAATGAAACTTGGGCAATCCCGAGACAACAAGAGAAAGGCAAAGATAACTGGAGCAAGGCTAGTACAACTAGGGCAAGCCCAAGACAACTGGAGTAAAGCCAAGACAACTGGAGCAAGGCCAAGACAACTGGAGCAAGCCCAAGACAACAGGTGCAAGCCCAAGACAACAGGATCAAGTCCAAGACAACTGAAGCGAGGCCAAGAAAACTGGAGCCAGGCCAAGAGAACAGGAGCAAGCCCAAGACAACTAGAGCAGATCCAAGACAACTGGAGCAAGGCCAAGACAACTGGAGCAAGGCGAAAACAACTGGAGCAAGCCCAAGACAACTGGAGCAGGCCCAAGACAACTGGAGCAAGGCCATGACATCTGGAGCAAGGCCAAGACAATTGGAGCAAGGCCAAGTCAACTAGAGCAATGCCAAGAAAGTTGGAGCAAGCCCAATACAACTGGAGTTAGGCCAAGACAACTAGAGCAAGCCCAAGACAACTAGAGCAAGCCCAAGATACCTGGGGCAAGCTCAAGACAACTGGAGCAAGCCCAAGACAACAGGAGCAAGGCCAAGACAACTGCAGCAAGGCCAAAAAAACTTGGAGGAAGCCAAAGACAACTGGAGCACGCCAAAGACAACTCGAGCAAGGCCAAGACAACTGGATCAAAGCCAATACAAGTGGAGCAAGCCTACAACAACTACAGCAAGCCCAAGACAACAGGAGCAAGGCCAAGACAACTGCAGCAAGGCCAAAAAAACTTGGAGGAAGCCAAAGACAACTGGAGCACGCCAAAGACAACCGAGCAAGGCGAAGACAACTGGATCAATGCCAATACAAGTGGAGCAAGCCCAAGACAACAGTAGCAAGCCGAGGATAATTGGAGGTAAGCCAAGACAGGTGGAGCAAGGCCAGGACAACTGGAGCATGGCTAAGAGAACTGGAGCAAAGCCAAGATAACTGGAGCATTGCCAAGCCAGCTGGAGCAAGCCCAAGACAACTGGAGCAATGCGCAGACAACTGGAGTAAGCTCAAGACCATTGGAGCAAGCCTAAGCCCTTTGGGGCAAGCCCAGGACACCTTGAGCAAGCCCAAAACAACTGGAGCACGGCTGAGACAGTTGGAGCAAGGCAAAGATAGCTGGAGCAAGGCCAAGAGAACTGGACCAAGCCCAAGACAATTGGAGCAAGCTTAAGACAACTGGAGCATGCCAAAGACAACTGAAGCAAGGCCAAGACAACTTGAGCAAAGCCAAGAGAACTGAAGCAAGCCCAAGACTACTTTAGCAGGCCCAAGACAGCTGAAGCAAGTCCAAGCCAACTGGAGCTAGCCCAACAGAACTGGAGCAAGGCCAAGACAACTGGAGAAATGCCAAGACAGCTAGAGCAAGCCCAAGACAACTGGAACAATGCCAATACAATGGGGGAAAGCCCAAGACAGCTGGAGCAAACCTAAGACAACTCGAACAAGCCCAATACAGCCGGAGCAAGGCCAAGACAACTGGAGCAAGCCCAAGACAACTGAAGCAAGCCGAAGACAAGTGTAGTAAGCCCCAAACAAATGGTCAAAGCCCAAGACAACTGGAGCAAGCCTATGACAACTGGAGCAATGCCAAGAAAGCTGGAGCAATTCAAAGAAACCTGGAGCAAGTCCAAGACAACTGGAGCAAGCCCAAGAAAATTGGAGCAAGGCCAAGACAACTGGGACAAGCGCAAGACAACTGGCGCAAGCCTAAGACAACTGGGGCAAGGCCAAGACAACTGGAGCAAGCCCGAGACAACTGGAGCCAGCCCAAGACAACTGGAGAAAGCCCAAGAAAACTGGAGCAAGGCCAAGACAACTGGAGCAAGCCCAATACACCTGGAGCAAACCCAAGACAACAGGAGCAAGGCCAAGACAACTGGAGCAAGCCCAAGACA
>SZWC01022955.1:0-19198 GCA_023375785.1 Penium margaritaceum
ATTATGCTCCTAGTTGTTTCCATGATGACCTCCTTGTACTCTGTTTACATCCTAATTGGCCCCTTGTTTCCCTCCATATGCCCTAGCTGCTTCATACTTACGTCCTAGTAGCATCCAGGTCACGTAACATGTTTGTCCTAGTTATATTTTGGTTGTGCCCTAGTTGCAATCCAGTTGTAACATAGTCTCCCACAGTTGAACACCAGCTACACCCAAGCTCCAAATGAAATGCCCTTTAGTTATACCCTATTTGCACCCTAGTTGTGCCCTTGTTTTGCTCTAGGCATGCCGTACTTGCTCCATAGTTGTTCCCTTCTTCTGCTCTAGTTGAATCCTACATTCTCCTATGTGCAACATAGTTGTGCGCTAGTGGCGTTCCATTTATGTGCTACTTCTCCCCTAGTTGTACCCTCATTGCACCCTTATTTTTCCTTCATTGATGCCCTTTTCCATGCCCTTATTGAGCCCCACATGCACCTTAGTTATACTCCAGTTACATCCGAGATGTGTCGTAGTTGTGTTCTAGTTGCATCCTCGTGTGTTTCTAGTTGCACCAGTTATGTGCCCTATTTGTACCGTAGGTGTCAAAGTTACGTCCTTGTTGTGTCCTTGATGGGTCCTCTATTCACCCTAGTTGCATCGAAAGTTGTGTTGTAGTCGTGGTCTACTTGTGCCCAACCTGCACCAAAATTACACCTTAGTTTCAGCCTAGTACCATCCTAGCTACACCCGAGTTGTATCCTTGTTGCACTCTATACATACCTCATTTACACCAAAGTATTCACCTTACTAACATTCCAGTTGTGCTCTAACTATGTTGTAGTTGCACACCAAACACACCCTAACACCCCCCTCATGAATCCTATGTACACCCCATTTTACCCCATATGTTTCCTAATTACACCCTTATCACCAGTTTTTTCCCTAGTTATGCTACAGGCTCGCCCTAGTCATACACTAGATGTGCCCTAGTTGCGCACTTATTCTGCCCTTGTGCCATCCTAGTCACGCCATACTTGTGTTCTTAGATTTGCAATTATTGTGTCCTAGATGCGCCCTAAATGCTCCCTAGTTGTGTTAGAAACATCTTCGATATCGTTCCAAGGGATCCAGGTTCATCCCTAGAATACATCTCCAAGTGTAATGCTTCACAAACGAACCATCATGCAAACCTCACCGTCCAAAGTAACTACTCCATATCGAACGGCCTAGAACCAGGACCGCAAAGAGCGTTCCCGCACATATCACAATACTTTGTTTATGGCTGATGAAGCTGGCTTTGCGGCCTCCAGCCACTCCCCTCTTGTTGCTCCTTTTTTCCCTCTTTACGAAGCTCGCTAGGCTATCATTTTAATTGGTATCATCTTTGAGTATATCAATCCATGATTTTATCCTAGACAGATGTCGCCCTTCTGGATCTCCACTTCTTCTCATCCAACTCACTCGATTTTAGCACTCGTTCTTGTGAACCATGCCATTGCACCTTTGCCAAAAATTCAGACGTTAACTTATCTCTCAACTTCACAAGTACCCAGAGCACCCACAGCTCATGACCTTCAAAGAATCTCTGTTGTGCCTTTGTTCCACCCAAGTTGTGGCTTAGTTTTTTTTTAGTTCCACCCTAGTTGGGACTTGGTTTTGCCCTTGTTCTACCCTGTTTACATCCTTGCTGAAATCATATAGTGCCCTAGGATTACCCTAATTTTTCCCTGGTTATTGAGGAGTTATGCCCAAGTTGCTCCATAGTTGTCCCCTTGCCTTTTTCCTATATGCCCCACAGTTTATTCCCTAGTTGGATCCTAATTTCATTGTGCTTCCACCCTACTTGCACTATACTTGTACCTTAGTTGCTCCCTAGGTTGCACCCTATCCGTGTCCTAGTTTCACCCTAATTTTTCCCTTGTTGGGCCTAGTTGAATCCTGTTTTTGCCCCTTTTTTGCCGTAGTTATAACCTAGTTGCACCCGAGTGACACTATATTTACACCAAGTAAAGCCCCAGTTGTATCCTGCCTACACCCTAGTTATTCCCTGGTTGTATCCCATTTGTATCCTAGTTGTGCCATTGTTTCTTCCTTGTTGTGTCTTGGTTGTGCTCTTTTTGTGCGCTAGTTGTACCCATGATGCATCCTATTTGTGCCTTAGTTATGATCTAGTTGTCCCCCAATTGTGCTCTTATTTCACCCTATTTTTGTTCCATTTCCATGCTAGTTAGCCTTGATGGTGCCCTATTTTCATCTAGGTTCCATTCCAGTTGCAACTTAGGTGTACCCCTTCAGTGCCCTAGGTTACAAGCAAGTTATGCATTAGCTTTGCCCTAGTTACACCATCACTTTCACTTGATTGGACTGGGCTTGCAATCTACTTGAGTTGGAAATAAATTAGGGCATGCAGACCCATGCAAACAACAAACATGAGCTCTATGTGTGAGTGCAATGCAAAACAGCAGGAATTTGGTTTAGTTTGGAATGCACAACATGAAAAAACAAAGAGAGACTATAAATGAGCCCCTAACGGACTTTTGTTGGGATGTCAGCAGCTAGCCGCACCGGGCCCCCTCACCCCCGCTGAACCCAAACGAGTCAGCGGGGAGAACACACTGCATACACCACAAGAACAACAAAGATGGTCTCCTCGAGGAACCGGAATAGCTCTCCAAGTGCCCGGGTCTCGACCACAGAGGAAATCCGAGCAGTGCTATAAACAATCAAAATTAGTGTCCGGCCATCGCAAAGAGCTTTCCGAACATCGGAAACCCTACTACAACCATCAGGTCTCCTCGTCGCACTGGTACAGTCCACCGGGTGCGCGTGTCTCAATCCACCGAGAAAACTCTCCTAGCTCCCGACAAGCCCACAGAGCTGCCGGAACGCATCGACTGTGTCTCGCCGGTGCTGTCGTGGTGCTGGAGAAGTCTCAGTACACTCCGGAGGCCCGTCGTGTCCTCATGCTCTCCTCCACCCTATACCACCAACGTGGGGTATATGGGTAATCAACCGGTGTTGGTCATGATGGGTGGAAGCCACACAAACCAACACTCCCCCTGGTTGACATGGCAGTCAACGCGAAGGCAAGAAACAACAACGTATTCCAAGCTACAATATGCATGAGTGAACTCACACACATACACATCTACTAGCCATCTAAGGTCTCCCTAGACACTTGCACATCCTACCAAGTGTCTCGGTCACGACCATGAGAGAAGTGATGCACACACGCATAAACAAGTGTAATGCACATCATACACATGCCAGATGACAAGAGGGTCTCCTCGTGACAGTGGCGGTATAAGTGCCCGAGTCTCGACTGCTGCAAGCAATCCAATAGGTGTCCGAATGTCGGCCACAATAGCATCATCAACCAACACACAAGATCATGGGGGGATCTCCTCCTACCAACGGTGCAACCTACCACGTGTCTGGGTCTCGACCACTATGAGTGACCCAGCTTGCATGCACATGCCACACGCTGTATAGCTACACACCAAGACATACGGTCACATGGTCTCCTCGTGACAGTGGTACAACCCACCAAATTTCCACGTCTCACCCAACATAGTGCTACCATCCACATGCAGATGTACAGGCATGTAGTATGAGCCACACACCGGATGCTGTCGTATTCTCATATCAGAGCATGGACCTCGCCATGCATCTCCAATGACATCGCATCAGGTCGAGTTCCATGCAACAGTTCCCCTGGACAAATGAAACTGGCATCAACGTCCTCGATGGAGATGCTAATACCGTAGCTGAACAGATCCTAGGCGATTAATCATATGGTCACTCCATCGCAAAGAGATAACTCCCCCTGTGATGTACGAACCTGCTCCCACCCTCAAAGACAAAGTGGTGTGTCCGGCTAAAAATCCTCACATCACCCCTGCATCACCTAGAGTGTACCAATCCTTGTGGAGCTGCCAAGGGTCCCTAAGCACAGTCTCATCTCTCTCCGCTCCACCGCAATGTATCTCTCTACGCCGGAGGAAAAGGAATGGGTGAGTAGCACGCAAGCGTGGATGAAGTGGCGGAACTGGCCTCTAAGGCGGGATACGACACCCTGAAGCAAAGGGGTGTATTATCACAAGACAAGAATGCCTAGAAAAACGAACCGGACCACAACACATGGATGAAGATGATGATGGGACAGCTGAGTCGGGTGGATGAACCTGGGTGATGGCAGCAGCAGAAGAAGGAGCAATGACAGAGTCGACAGAAACGAGAATGGAGGAAACTGAAGGAACACTCGGAGTTGGTATATGATCCTCCTCGAGTATGGTTGTGTGAGATCCTAATAGTGGAAATCTCAGTCCGACAGTAGTGGTGCTCCAGTACTCTAACAGTCACTCCCGTGCTGCCATCACCTCCCGCTACAGCATCTCTAAACACTCCTGTAAGTCAGCGTACTCTAATCTACCTCAGACATGTGGAGGTAGCCCATGTCTACCTCATGTAGGATCAACTCTGTCTTACTGGATGTTGTACAAAGAGACTATACAACTTGCACGTATAGCTACATCTGCAATCTCTGTTGCTAAAGACAATGGAGCCAGTACTGATGCATCCTCCTCGGGGTCAACCAAACTCGCAATGAGCTGAGACACTGGAACATTGAACGCTGTTGCATGTGTCACATCCACACCACAGCTCGTGTCTGGCATACGAGGAATGAGAGGTTGCATGCTAAGAGAGAAGGGGAAGGAGGAGTCGTCAGAGTGTGTGGAGCATGTGAAAATGTCGTCCATGCAGGTACTGCCACTCTCAACGTCGATGTGATCAGTAGGGTCACCAATAGGTGAACGCGAGAGGGCAAAACAAGGTGACTCCATCCCAGTGGCCGGATCTGCTCCACTGTCCTCGACTGCCTGCATTGTAGAAACACTTGTGGAGGACTCCGGCTCAACAATTCACGTCAAGGCGATCAGCAAGCGCATCAAGCACTCACGCACCGTCTCACCGGGAAGACTGGTTGCTTTCACCTACTTGATAATGGAGTAAACACTAACATCTGACTCAAGCGCATCAAGCGCTCACGCACCGTAGCACCGATGACATGGTGGAACCTTCTGTGTCTGCTGCAGCACTTGTCCGAGTGACATCTCTCAGAACTGATGTACTCAAGAATGTCTCAACCTCCAAAAGACTTGTCGGCTGTCTCTGCTCATGCACTCCGACCGCTACCAAGGCTGTGTGAGCCTTGTGCAACAACGCCCCCGAGAGTCCTCATGGCGCATCCTGATCCGCACGATACTCCTCTGCCACTACCGTGCTACTACCGGTCAGAGTCTCGAGTGGCACCGTCCAGGCACATGGGACATGCACTCCTTCTGATGCAAACTACTACTGTAGAATGTCTTGCTCCTGCCCCAGCGTAGATGTCAACCTAAATGACATCCATGTCTCAAGCACTACAACCCTTGCCGCACTGTTGTGAGCCTACTGCACACACTCCCCCAAAATTTTGATACATGCATCCCGATTCGTACGGAACTCCTCTGTCACCACCGAGCTGCCAACGGTCAAATCCGTAATGTAACCTACAGCTGCAAAAGATCTGGACCCAGTCCGGGATGTGGAAGTTGAGCTCGGTGACACGCAATTCTCCACCATGAACACCATGTCAGGATTAGACTCCACGTCATGTGCTATCACCGTATCATCTGAATCTGCTTGAGCTCACGCTCGGGTGTTCTTCTGTGTGTCGTACACGGCTTACGATGACCCCTCAGCTCATGTCCATTCACGTGCAGATGCCTGACATGGTTCCGATTGTAGAAGACGGGCGGCCGGACGGGCGCCCAAAAGACCTTCTTATTCATTTAGATTTGTGCTCTGTGATAGCACATAGGCGTGCAGCCTATCAGGACATAGCTCTTGTCGCTGCGGCCGTTCTAGTGCAGACGGCTCGTTGTTGTGACGTGTCTCAAAGAAGTTATGCCCAAAACTGTGTTTTTGTCACTGTTTTGACCTGCTAGAAATTGTGCACCCATGTGTGCCACGTGTGTGTGCACCCACTAGGTCAGAGATACCATTTAGGTTGTCTAGGCCTCAGTTGTTAATTCTCTCTGTACATTTTCTTGCAGCCAGATGCGTTGACGTGTCGTGCTAGTCAGACCCTTGCACTTGATTTCTGCCCTACTGCCTAACACCTGCTTACACGCATTTGTCTCAGAGCTCGGTGTCTTCGTCACGCCAATCTGCGCCTGGCCTGTGTCTAGGGCTCTCTCGCTTGTGTCTGGTTTATACCGGAGCAGCAAGGGAGCAAGCATTCTCCGTGGGGTCGCATCTGCGCCTTTGTCGGCATGGCCCTATGGTCGAAGGCCTGGCGGTTTTGGGATCCTGACAGATGTCGCATCGTGGTATCACACGACGCTCTCATCTTTGAGCACCTCGCGTTTTTCAGCCTTGCTTGCGTCTCGCTGCCCATGCCCCAGGGTGTCCTGGGCCACGTCGTGTGGGGGAGGTGCCTGTGACGGTTGGCTCAGTGCCCCTGGCCAGTGAGGTCACTCCGTCACCGACACCCCAGTGGCTATCCCTAGAGGCTGAACCCGTCGGCACCTCCACCCCGTCCCATCTGCGGCTAGCCTCCCATCCCTCACTTTGCGCTCTCGCCCGTGTCCGAGTCTACGTCCGAGTCCATATCCGTGTCTGAGGCCGTACCCGATCCTCAGTTTGCATCAGCGTCTGAGGCCCTGCCTGGTCCTACGTTCGCGACTGCATAGACTGCGTCTGGCTCTGAGCCATCCCCGCCTCCGGCCGTTGATGCGCCCGCGTCTGCCGTGGATCTGTACCCGGCCACTAAAGTCGCGCCATCCTCTACTAACGCGCTTGCAGTGCAGTCCATCCCTGCATCGAAATCGACAGCGACACCTGCTCCTACCCTGTCCGACCCCTACACACGAGTACCCGCCGGACGCCTCTGCCCTCGCCCCACGTACAGTCTTGCCAGCGGTGACCCTGGCACAAAGGCCGTCAGCCTGAGGGTTCACCCTAGCTGTGCCATTGGCATGGCATTACTTTCTCATGAGTGCGGTCTCGTTCGTGACGCCGCTGAATCCATGGTGACGGTTGACCCTCCCTTAACGGCGTATGCCCTGGCCACACGCAGTTCACCATCGTTGTCTGCCAATCCCACCAGTCTTGTCAGTCCCCGACGCTAAGCACTGGCAAGCTTCCTGCCAGGCTGAGTTCGATGCCATCAGAGAGCACGCCCTCTTTGAGTTGGTAGACTTGCCAAAAGAATCGCAAGGCCATCAAGGCCAAGTGGGTTCTACGCAAGAAGCTCACACTAGACAACATTGTAGAGCACTACAAAGCCCACCTAACTGTAAAAGGCTTCTCCCACGTCCCTGGTTTTGACGACACTGAAACCTTTGCCCCTGTTGGCAAGATGACAACCACGCTCACGCTGCTCAGCCAAGTGGCCTGGCACGACTGGGAGCTTTATCAGATGGATGTCAAGAACACGTTTCTGAACGGGGACCTTGAGGAAGAGATTTACATGGTCCAGCCACCCAGCTTTGAGGATGGCACCGGTCGTGTGTACCAGCTGCGAAAGGCCTTGTACGGCCTAAAGCAGTCACCTTGCTGCTGAATCAAGAGATCACCACCATGCTGAGACGCGCTAGGTACATTCAGAGTGATGCTGACCCAACCCTATTTCTCTCACATTCCCCATAACCGCTTGCTGCCATCCTCATCTATGTGGACCATCTTCTGATCGCCTCGTCCACCCTGGGAGCAGTGAACGCTACCAAGTCCGTTCTCTCATCAGCCTACAAGATGAAAGACCTTGGTGAGGCCTTTGTCTTTCAGAGGATGCAGATCGTACGCGACCGTGTCCGTCGCACACTCCACGTCCATCAGGCACGCTACACAAAGGCTGTGGGGGAGCGCTTTGCTGATCTCCTCACTGCCATCCGCACGGCCTCCACGCCCATGACCCCTGAAGGGCAGGTCGCCATGAAGTTGGATGATCCAACGGACCTCGGGGAGTCAGTCGACGTGACCCTGTACCTGCGAGTCATCGGCTCGCTCATGTACCTGGCCACCACGACACGACCCAACATTGCCTTCACTGTCAACCTGCTCGCCCAGTTCTCGTAGGCTCCACGCCAACGAACACTGGAGGCAACAGTCCGGTGTGTGTGCTACATCCTGTCCACCACACGTTTTGGACTGTGCTTTCGCGAGCAAGTGTCCGTTGTGCTTGATGGATACACAAACAGTGACTGGGCGTGGAGTCCACATGGCAAGAGCCGCACCGGCTACATAGCACGTAGCACTGCGGAGGCAGAGTATGTTGCTCTGGGCCTTGGTGCAGCTGAGTGTCTGTGGCTTGTCCGCCTGTTGCATGAACTGCGTCATTCCACTTCCCCTGTGGTCCTTCCGTGTGACATCATGAGCGCGGATGCAATCGCCAAGAACTCAGGTGTGTTTCATGCACACACAAAGCACATCAATGTCGAGCACCTCTTTGTGCGTGACCTGGTTGATCGTGGTGAGATCCGAGTCATCCACGTGGGCACTGAAAAGCAGCGCGCGGATTTTCTGACCAAGGCTCTGGGTCGTTTGACGTTTCATGCGACCACTCGTTCCGTGGGACTCTGCCACATTCCTCTTGCAGGTTGACTCCTCACCTGCCACCTTGTGTGTGCTGTTCTTGTTGCGTGCAGTGTTTGTGTGTTTCCTGCCATGAACAGCGTTAGTGTCTGCATGTGCATGGACGTGTATCGCCCTCCGGTCATGGATGAGTATTGTTGTGTGTGACGTACACTACTTACGGTGACCCCTCAGCTCATGTTCATTCACGTGCAGATCTCTGACATGGCTACGATGGTAGAAGACCGGCGGCCCGACGGGCGCCCAAAAGACCTTCTTCATTCTTTATATTCGTGCTGTGGGATAGCACATAGGCGTGCACCCTACCAAGACATAGCTCTTGTTGCTGCGGCCGTTCTGGTTCAGACGGCTCGTTCTTCTGATGTATCTGTAGGGAATTACGCCCAAAACAGTGTTTTTGTCACTGTTTTGACCTGCTAGAAACTGTACGCCCATGTGCTCCGCGTGTGTGTGCACCCACTAGGTCAGAGACAACATTTAGGTTGTCTATGCTCCAGCTTTTAACCCTCTCTGGACATTTGCTTGCAGCCAGTTGTGTTGACACGTTGTGCTAGTCAGATCCTTGCAGTTGATTTGTGCCCTACTGCCTAGAACCTGCTTGCACGCGTTAAGTCACGGACACCATAGCACGGGGCGAGTGCGGATCTTGTCGCTATGATAACAGCAAGCAATGCGGGGTGACCACACTCCCCCTCGAAAGGTACAGCAATGGAAGCCGAAGAGGTGATGTATCAAAACCAGCACAAGCACGATGCGCGGAGTGCTCACACCGATGCTGTGTACACACACGATTGGAATGCCTACATGAGGACATATCATCTTGAGGTGGCGTTGTGGCAGCAGGAGAGTGAAGGATCGAAAGGATGGTGGCAGTCTGGGACTAGCCGGCAGGTGGAGCTGAATGGATACCATCAGATGATGAAGGAGGAGAGGATGAAGGAGATGTGATCAAGGAGGTCGTCGACGAACTAGTTGTAGAAGCGCGCTCGGTGACAACGAGGTCATAAAGCCACTACACCATCTGCCTCAGGCCGTGGATGTCGGTGAATATGGTCCCCAAAGGTCCACCTAAGGGATCTACCAATGTTGACAGATCCGCATGCTGTGGAAGGCGCATGCTCGAATGAGGCTAAAACCAAGGTGGATGGCAGCGCGAGGGCGCGTACTGTAGCGATGCCAACCATGTCATCCATCACCATGGTAGTAGCAGGCAGACGCGTAGGATGACTGCTTAGGTTTCTGCACACTCATCTCGTGCGCCACATTATGCATAAGTACGGAGGGTACCTACTCCCTGTGGTAAACACCAAGTCACGAGAGAGGATGAGACCAGTAGAGACTGGTCACTCTTATAGGTCACGGTGTCGAGGTCAACAAACGTAACCAAACGGGAAGAGCTCCACTACCGCAGCACGCCCAAAGGAGGGATTCTCACCAGCTGCTACTACTAGTGCTATTGCCGCTAAAGGAGCAAAAGCTACTCCAAGAATAGAAGGTGTGGCGGCTGCAGGTGCTATTCCTGCTCCAAGCAGTAGACGACCAAGCCCTCGGAGATGGACAACCCGAATACGCCGTCGATCCTACAGATTGAAGTGTGAGGACCAATTCAAGGACCCCAGAGAGACGCTGGTCCACAACGCGTCTCAAAATAGAAGTCGCCGTTAACTAGGAAGGCAAAACTGTAAGCAATGTTGCAATTGCTTTACACGAAGTAGTCGTCCCCATTCCACCGCCACCGCCGCCACTGCTACGGAAGCAACAATTGTTGTTGTGGCTACTAGTACTACAGGTGTCGGTGAAATGTCGAGCTATTCTTTGGCCCCGCACGATTCTTTTTTCTTCGTTTGTGACCAGATATTGCCATCCCCCTCCCCCCTTCCCTTTTTTTACTTCTAGTCCGTTTTTTCTCAGCTCACCCCAAGTTTGCCCGTCACATGTTTTTGGATTACCCCCTAGAAAGGGGCATGTCAGGAATGGGAGGGGGGGTAAGAAAAAGAGGAGGTGGCAATTTCAGGTTGCCCTCCCCTTGCTACTCGGTCGCTTGCTTAAAAAAAGCAAGCAAGTGAGCGAGAGAGCAAGAGAGGAGGGGAGGGGCAGAGGGACGGGGTCCGCCCCTCTTT
Organism: Penium margaritaceum; assembly: GCA_023375785.1. Lineage (NCBI taxonomy): Eukaryota > Viridiplantae > Streptophyta > Zygnematophyceae > Desmidiales > Peniaceae > Penium > Penium margaritaceum. Next base: position 10,740 of record SZWC01022955.1, read on the forward strand.
TTCCGTCGACCAACGGGGCCGACGGGGTCGACGGACCCCTCTGAGGGGCCCCTCAAAGGGGGCTCGACGGGGCCCTCCAAGGGCCCCCTCGAAAAGGGGGGGCTCGAAGGGCCAATAGGCTCCCTCCAAGGGGGCCCCTTTGTGGGGGCTCGAGGGGGCCCCACCGAGAGGAACCCTCGGAGGAGGGCTGCGAGGCCCTCCTACAGCAAAAACTGTAGCAGCAAGTGCAACTGTTGTGGTTGTTGCTGCTGAAACTGCTTCCGCTATTGCTAATGTTGTTGTTCCTACTCTGCACAATAACTGATGCTGTTGCTTGCTATTCCCGTCGCTTCTGTTGTTATTGCTTCAACTACTACTGCTATTGCTACTCTACGCACGTGCTGCTGCTACTACTTGTTAGTGCCATCACTGCTGCTTGATGTTGTCGCAACTGCTGCTACTGTTGCACGCTGTTGTTGCTAAAGTCGTTGCTGCATGCTGCTGTTACTGCCGCCGCTGATATTGTGACTACTGCTGCTACTACTATGTGATATTGCTACTGTCGCCAATGTTGTAGTGGCTGATGCGCTCCTACAAGTGTTGTTGCTGCTGCTACTGCGCGGCACAGCGACAACCGCTACTACTGTTGCTGCCAACTGTGCAGATGTTGCAAATGATAGCATTGGCAACTGCTACTGCTACTGCCGCCACCGCTACTGTTGTTGTTAGCAGTTGCTCTGTCGCCAATGCTCTTGCTACGTGGCACCGCAGCTACCGCGGCTGATACGCCTGCTGCTGCTACTACTGTTGCTGCCACAATCGCTAATGCTGCTATGAATGGCTCACCGGCCCTATGGCGTTCACGTGTAGTCACAATGTGCTTCCTCAGGCTGCTGCCAACGTGGCGCCACGTGGCGCGTTGTCTCTTCGTTCCGCCCTCAACTACAGCTCCTGCTTCTTTTTATGCTCACATGTCTCCTTGTGTTGTGATACCAAGTTGAAAATCAATTAGGGCATGCAAGCCAATGCAAACAACAAACATTAGCTCTGTGTCTGAGCGCAGTGCAAAACGGCAAGAATTTGGTTAAGGCTGGAATGCATAGTATGAAAGAACAAGGAGAGAGTACAAATGAGCCCGTAACAGGCTTATGTAGGGGCACCGACAACTAGCCGCACCGGGCCCTATCACCCCCGCTGAACCCAAACGAGTCAGCAGCGAGAACAAATTGCATACACCACGAGAACAAAGGTGGTCTCCTCAAGGCACCGAAACAGCTCTCCAATTGCCTAGGTCTCCACCACGGAGAAAATACGAGCACTGCTAGAAACACTCAAAATTAGCATCCAGACATCACAAACAACTTTCCGAACATCGTAAATCCTACTACAACCATCGGGTCTCCTTGTCACACTACTACAGTCCACTGGGTGTGCGAGTCCCAATCCACCGAGAGAACTCTCCTAGCTCCCGACAAGCCCACAAGGCTGCCGGAACGCATCGACCGCGTCTTGTTGGCGCTGTCCTAGGTGCTGGAGAAGTCTTGGTACACTCCGGAGGCCCCTCGTGTCGTTACGCTCTCCTCCACCCTATACCACAAACGTGGGGTAGATGGGTAGTCAACCGGTGTCGGCCGTGACGGGTGGAAGCCACACAAACCAACAATTTGCACCCTAGTTGTGACCTGGTTTTGCCCTAGGTGTACCTTGGTTGCGCCTCACTTAGATCCTAGTTGCACTCGAACTATGTCCTTGTGTTACGCTAGTTACAATCCTATTGCATCCTATCTTCTTCCTTTTTGTGCATTAGTCACATCCCAACTTTTCTAAACTCGAAAAAAAATTGCGCGTGTTTTGTGTCTCATGTATGTCAAAATTTCTTTTTAATTGTACCCTATTTGTGCACTAGCTACGCCCCACTAGTTGTGCCCTTGTCGATCTGTAACCAAGCCATCGATACACCCTAGTTGCACCTGAGAAGTCTCGTAATCACACCTTTATTGAGCCCTAGTTTCGCCCTTGTTGTGCTCTAGTAGGACCCTGATTGTTTCCTTGTTGCAACCTTACTCCAACATACATGCTCCCTGAGAACTCTATGTCCACACGAGTTCCACCCTTGTTGTGCCCTAGTTTGATCCATGTTTTCTCACTTTTTTCCCCACCAATTTGTGCCGTACTTGTACCCTTTCTTTACCCTAGTTGTACTTTTGTTGCACCCTAGTTATGTCACGGTTATGACCTGGTTATGCCGTTTGTTGCACCCTCATTGCAGACTATTATGTCCTATTTGTGTCTAAATCGTACCTTCGTTGCTTCCTATAGGTACCCTAGTTACACCCTAGAAATGCTCTTGTTGCGCCCTACTTTTGCCCTATATGCACCCTACATGCAGCCTAAAAAATCCCTGTTTGCGCCCCACTTGCACCATATTCATGTTTTGATTGCACTCTCGTAGCCTATTTGCACTCAAGATATGTTCCCCTTTCACTATGGTTGCTCCATCGTTGTGCCCTAGTAGTTTCCTAGGTGTTCCAAGTCCAGAAATATCTCTGCATGAGATGTTTTCTCCATGCTTCCAAATTATGTTCTAATTGTACCCCACTTGCATCATTTGTGTGTGTACGAGGTGCCCCCAATCTGCCCTCTTATTGTGCCATAGTTGTGTCCCAGTTGTGTCCTAGCTACGCCATAGTTGTGCCCCAGTTATGCCCTAGTTCCACCCTAGTTGCACCCCTCAAACACCCTAGTTTTATCCTACATGTGCCCTTACTGCACCATATTCACACCCTAGTTACACTCGAGTTGTGCCCTCTGAGTACCCTGGTTGCACCCATGTTACGGCCTCATTCCATCCCATTTTCACTTTTCATGCTCTATTGTTGAACCTTAGGTGTACCCTGCTTTCGCCATTGTTTCTCATCAGCTACGTCCTCATTGTCTGCTAGTTGCACCTTATTTATCCCTCGGTTACGCTTTACCTTTTCCCTTGTCATGCCCTTGTTGGAACCTAGTTGTACCCTAGTTCTTCCCTACTTTCAGTTTAGGTGCACCGCAGTTGCATCCTAGTTGTGACTTGTTGTGTCCAAGTTGCACACCAATTGCACTCTAGTCGTGCCGTAGTCATGCCTTAGTTCCACCCTCGTTACACCCTACATGTGCCCTACATCTTCCCTTGCTACATCCTAGTTGCACCCTAGTTATGCCCAATATGCACCATAGTTGCCTCAGTTGTGAACTCCTTGCTGCCCACATTGTGCCCTAGTCGCAGCCAACTTGCATCCTACTTGTGGTCATATTGCACCCGAATTAGACCATGTTTGCACCATAGTCGCAACTTTGCGACACCCTTGTTGCGCCCCTGGCCACGCCTCTCTTGTGCCCTGGTTGTGCACTATACGCCTCACATATGTGCCCTCATCGCAACTTGGTTGCACTCAAAGAGTGCCCTACTTGTAGCCAGGATGCACCCTACACCTTGGTTACAAGCAAGTGGATAACATGAACGAAGCACATGACTGAATGGTACCGATCACTGAAAACGGTTCCAAATAGTACATTGCTCACTTGAAAGCCCTTGCTCCCCTGGAGGTGTCGTAAACACTGCTTATTTGCATGCGTAAGTTTTCTGTTTTGCTTTATTTGGAAATCCCGCATGCACACCCACGAACCTGAAGGAGATGCACGGAGCTGACGACAGCTAGCTACTTGCCGTATCCTCTTTGCACCACAAAGCAACCAATCATCCTGTGCTTTAGGTTCTGAAGTTCGAACGCGATGACCACATCCTTTTCACATTTTTGCCACAGTTTGACGGCAGATCCTCGCTACCCTAAACAAACAGAAGGACTGAGGCCAAACCTCTTCAATCGTGAAGACTAGTCTTGCGATTCGGCCGGCCTCTTTGGGCTAGGAACAGCTGGTGGCGCACCATGGGCTGCTGGGCTCCAATTGCTCCTCTCGTCTGGTCCCCTTTAAGAGACTACTGAGCTTGCTCTGGCCTAATCACTAGAAAGCTAATCATTGTCGTTCCAACGCCTTCACTAAAAGAGGTTGCGGACGACGGAGTGGTGGGAGGAAGGGGATCCGACTGTCCCACTACATTTAGGAAAAATGAGACCCAACGCAAGCGGCAGTGACACCGTCAGAGCCGATGATGTCTCCAAGCGTCGATGTCTATGTTGTGTTGCATTGTGTTGTCGGCGTCAAACGTAAGACGTCAGACGTCAAGGCTGTCTCGCTGCGGCACAAGCCGACAGAGAGAGGCTGAACTCCACCGCCAGCTGGCTGGAGCGCTTGCTGTTGGGTGCCAGCGCGAGTGCCAGCCTGTCTTGTCCACCGGTGACTTCGCGCGTCCGCAGATTTGCTTTGTCCCGGCCCACCTTGGCCTCGCTCTTCTGCTTCTTCTGATTCTGCTGTGCGTGTGCGTCTGCCGTGCCCTGCTTGGCGGGATCAGAGACCTCCTCGCTATGCCGGGCCGTGCTCAGCCACGTGGCAGAGCACAGCTTCCGGACGCGCCGCCACGTCCGCGCGCGAAGGCCATCTCTTCGCTTACTCTTCGACGAAGTTTCGGCGTCGCTTCCACTCTTGGGGGAAGATGGGGTGCAGAAGGGCAGGCCGAGGAGGAAGGGGCAGCATTCTAGAAGGGAGGAGAGGAGTGTGCGGTGCAGAGCTACCACGTCGGATGCGGCCGCTGTAAGGTCAGCCACGGCACCTGCCACGTCGGATGCGGCGTGCGTGGCTTTGCCGACGCCGTCGGCGATGTGCGTCACAGCGTCCGAAATGTGCTGCGCTGCTGCTTCCGACATGGCTGCTTGGCTGCGTGCTTACAAGAGGATGTCGATCTGGATGGTTTGTTGCTTGTTTTCTTGCTTCCTGTTTTTTCAAAACAGTTGCTTGGTCCAGTTTCGCGGCAGCAGCCACCACAAGGGTATAGGCGGTGCTGCTGCTTGCTTCTGCTGCGGAGCTCCTGCTGCGGCCGCCTCTACACCGCCTGTTCGGCCTTCGCTCCCTCTGCTGCTCTGCTTCCACACTCCACTGCTGCTCTGCCTTCGAGTGTTGACGGGCTGAGGGTGGCCGGCCGGGTAAAGGCAGCGCCCAAGACGAGGGAGAGAGAGAAGGAGGAGAGGGGAAGCCGCTGGCTTCTTCAGGTGCCTGGAGTTTGTCCCTGCGACAGTAGCGACTGTTGCCGCATAGAAGGTTGAAGGGCAGAGCGACGAACTTCGCTTCGCTCGGGCAATGCCGGACGGCAACAGCAGGAGCAGCAGGCTAGACGGCTGAAGTCCCTCGCGGGCGCCGTCGTATGTGTCTTCTCACTTTGACGCTGACGAACGAGAGCGCTGAGGGCGAAATGGGCGTCTTTGCACAGAGGGAGGCAGGCTTGGGTGTGGAGGGCGAAGTTTCTGCGGCATTACTGTCGGCAGGTCGCAAAAGCCGCCATGGGAAGGTCAGCAGTGCGGATGGCGCGCCGCATCGAAATGTGGGCGCCGCGAGACGTGCGCCGTTTGCGCAACAAACATTGTGAAAATGTTTGTTGCGCAACAGTTTAAGTGATGGATAAGGGAAAAAACCTTTTCAACAACAGTGTAAACCGAATAAAATTCGGCAAACCCAGTTGACGTCCTCTTGGTACTGAGCTTCCGCAGAAGATCCCAACCTCGAAGCGGATGAGGCGCGCTCCTCGTCATGTTCCCGCGCTTCGTCGCCTTCTATCCGTTGAGAGCACGCACATGCAGTTGTGTCGATGTGGTGTTGTCCTGGATCCAAATTTTTTACTGTTCCTGATGGAGGGCACATGTACAGGAAGCTTGGCCCACTGGGCCAAAACTGCGTTGATTGAGGGTCTCCGACCCTCAACCCATCCCATCCGCCTCCCCACAGGCCTGGACCATTTTAAGCCACATGGCTCACTGGCACTACAGCATCCCACCATGTACCGAGATTTTAGGCCATACCAAGTCATGCGCTTTCAAAAACATAATTTCATGAAATCAGAGCCTTGATTTTGAAATTCCTATTCCACTGCGCATTCAAAAATAGTTCCAAATATAATACCAAATACCATAGTATGCTTCGATTTTAACAAATGCACATTCTCTGATTATTGAATCCATAAGAAATAAGACAATGTTGACATTTAAAATGTATTTTATTTCCTTATGGATTTTACCACACGATTGGAATGGGATTGCTTCAGGCTTGCAAAATCATCAAAAATCACAGATTAGTGCCATGTTCACCCCAATATGTAGACTCCATGATGAGAAGTAAGAGTGTCATCTTGTCTACATGCAAGTGGGACATCATGAATTATTGAATGTCCTCAGTGCCATGCACGTAAGTCAAGTTCCATTGTGGACATGGTCTTAGATATGTATAAACATTAGCTAGAATTGCATGCTTACATGTATGTAGATTAGCTTACAGTGTCTGTTTTTAACACGTTTCAAAAAAGTACACATGATGCACCCATGCATCCATTTCACTTCATGTGGATGGTACAACTGACAATGCCCAACATTTGTAATTGAAGTGACTATGTGGACAGATCTAAAAATGTGCGATGGGGAGTCACCCACTTTTGGTCTCATTATTTTCAGATGAAGTGAAGGCGTCACATCATCAACTAAAGGAAGAAGAGCATCTGGCAGGGTAATGTGGAGTCCTCATTTTCCTCTTCAAATACTGTGGCAGACATGTCCTCGAACCCCTTCCCAATCTAAGAGGTTTGGAACTACACAATAGCATACAAGAGGTTTACCATCTGTTGTTCAGGCCTCTAGTTGGCCTGACTCTGACCTGAATCATCCCCAAGCCACAAATGCACTTCGTGCCAGCTGTATGTATAAAATGATCAATAGATGCCTGTCCACACAGCCCAGCTTAATAGCTTTGCTCAGACACGGGGGTGCCATCGCTCAAAGCTGCAGCCTCCACGCTGAGCTGAATGCATTCCTTGATGTGCTCGTCATCGCTCTCACCCTCAACAGCGAGGCAGGCCTGCACGATTAATAACAGTTCAGGAGCATACTGGAAGCAGGTCAATTCTGCATGAACAGACAACCACACAGGAATCTGGAATCAGGGGTGGGGCAATCAATGACTCAAAACTACACCCACGGTCAAAGGAGAGAGCTCGTGAAAACTTCAAGAGACACAATAAGAGAAGAAATAGACTGATCACATTCGTTTCGTCTGTCGGAATCCACAATGGTTTCAAACGACTCACCTCAGCTGCGGCTGCTCGTGCCTCCTCCACGCCGGCAGGGAATGACTTCACCGCACTGCCGTTGGTTGCGCTGCCATTGGTTGCGCTGCCATTGGTCGCACTGCCGTTGGTCGCACTGCCGTTGGTGGCGCTGCCGTTGGCGAAGCTGAAGGTGATGGTGGCTCCCACCTCCTCCGGGTACTCGATGGGCTCGTCCTTCATCACATACGTGTCGATTTGAGCAGCTGCTCCTCGGCCCTCCGCAATAGCCCATACGACCAGAGACTGCATCCAAGCACAGAAGCATGCTTTGAGAATCATGCCCATGGCTAGGAAGAGGAAGGCACAAGCGTGAAAACAGAGTGCCCCTGCTTGCCAGATTTCCATACTCCTAATCTGAGGCACGCAAATGCTCGAGCAAAGTGGGATAATCATGACCGCTCCATTGCTTGCAGGCAGCGGGTGCAACATCAGTTAAGCCCATGGCACACGGCCGGCTTCAAAAGCGTTGCAGGCAGGCAGGCAAGCTCCATTCCACTACAAACAGCACAAACTTTTGCCGAAGGACTCGTGGTTGCGTAGCAGCAACGCGGGCTGGCCAGCATACCTGTCCTCGCCGGCAGTCACCAGCGGCGAACACGCCCTCCAGGTTGGTGGCAAACTGGCCGTAGTTGGCCTGGAAGTTGCTGCGGGCGTCTGTCTGCAAGCCAAGCTTCTCCGCAACGTTCTGCAGTGGACCAAAGCACACACAGCCAAAACCCGAAGCAGAAGAGACCCAAAGGCTCAAAAACAAATCCCAAGAGCCATCCGAGCAACAAACAACGCTGTGGCCAGTTCAACGCTGCCAGACGATAGCATCAAACGACGTGGGAGTCAGTTTTGTGTGCAGGAAAGGCTTGACCAGGTCGGAAACAACCCACCAACGTGCCGCTGACATTCGCAAACAAGGAAAGTAGCAACTCCAAACATGGCTATCCAGGGACTCCATGAACCACGCACATGTGGCAAACCAGCCCAAACAACTCACTTCTGCAAGAGTCTTGCACAAAACCCATCCTGCTACACACACGACATAAGCAGTGGAGGACAATAGAAAGCAGAAACTCCTCTATGACCGCGTTCAATGCATCAACAAAGCCACTTCAAAAAAGGTGGTGCATCTCGTGCTCACCTGCTCAGGTCCGAGGAAGCCCATGGCCAGAAGCACGAGGTCGGCCTCAATCACCTCCTCCGACCCCTCAACCTCCTTCATCTGAAACCTCCCGCTCTCATCCTTCTC
>SZWC01022956.1:0-32583 GCA_023375785.1 Penium margaritaceum
CCAGAGTTGTGCCATAATTGTGCCAGAGTTGTGCCAGAGTTGTGCCAGAGTTGTGCCAGAGTTGTGCCATAGTTGTGCCAGAGTTGTGCTAGAGTTTTGCCAGAGTTGTGCCAGAGTTGTGCCATAGTTGTGCCAGAGTTGTGCCAGAGTTGTCCTAGTGGTGTGCCAGAGTTGAGCCAGAGTTGTGCCAGAGTTTTGCCATAGTCGTGGCACTAGAGCGTCACACTTCGGTACTAGAGCGTCGCAATTTGGCACTAGAGCATCACACCTTGGCACTAGAGATTCACACTTTGGCACTAGAGCACCACGCGTTGGCACTAGAGTGTCACAGTTTGGCAGTAGAGTGTCACACTTTGGCACTAGATCTTCAGACTTTGGCACTAGAGCGTCAGAATTTGGCATTATAGCGTCACACTTTGGCACGAGAGCGTTACACTTTGGCGCTAGAGCAACACACTTTGGCACTAGTGTTTCAAACTTTGGCACCAGCGCCTCTCACTTTGGCACTAGAGCGTCACACTTTGGTACTACAGCGTCACACGTTGGCACTAGAGCGTCACACATTGGCACTACAGCGTCACACTTTGGCACTAGAGCGTCACACTTTGGCACTAGAGCGTCACACTTCGGCACTAGCGCTTCACACTGTGGCACTAGAGTGTCACACTGTGGCACTATATCTTCACAATTTGGCACTAGAGCGTCACACTGTGGCACTAGACCTTCACAATTTGGCACTAGAGCGTCACACTTTGGCACTAGAGCTTCACACTTTGCCACTAGAGAGTCATACTTTGGCAAAGGAGAGTCACAGTTTGGCACTAGAGCGTCACACTTTGGCACTAGAGCTTCACACTAAGGCACTAGAGTTTTGAACTTTGGCACTAGAGCGTCACACTTTGGCACTATAGCGTCACACTTTGGCACTATAGCGTCACAATTTGGAACTAGAGCGTCACACTTTGGCACTAGAGCTTCACACTAAGGCACTAGAGTTTTGAACTTTGGCACTAGAGCGTCACACTTTGGCACTATAGCGTCACACTTTGGCACTATAGCGTCACAATTTGGAACTAGAGCGTCACACTTTGGCACTAGAGCGTCACACTCTGGCACTATGCATCCCACTTTGGCACTATAGTTTCGAATTTTGGCACTAGAGCGTCTCCCTTTGGCACTAGAGCGTCACACTTTCGCAGTAGAGTGTCACACTTTGGAACTAGAGCGTCACACTTTGGCACTACAGCGTCACACTTTGGTACTAGAGCGTCACACTTTGGCACTAGAGATTCACAGTTTGGCACTAGAGCGTCACAATTTGGCACTAGAGTATCACACTTTGGCACTAGAGCGTCATGCTTTGGCATTAGAGCTTCAACCTTTGGCACTAGAGCGTCAGACTTTGGCACGACAGCGTCACACGTTGGCACTAGAGCGTCACACTTTGGCACTAGAACATCACACTTTGGCACTAGAGTTTCGAACTTTTGCAGTAGAGCCTCACACGTAGGCACTAGACAATCACACTTTGGCACTAGAGCGTCACACTTCGGAACTAGAGCATTACAATTTGGCACTAGAGCGTCACACTTTGGCACTAGAGCATCACACTTTGGCACTAGAGCGTCATCCTTTGGCACTAGCGCTTCACACTTTGGCACTAGAGCGTCACACTGTGGCACTAGACTTTCACACGGTTGCACTTTACCGTCACACTTTGGTACTAGAGCTTCACATTTCGGCACTATAGCGTCACACTTTGGCACAGGAGAGTCACACTTTGGCACTAGAGCGTCACACTTTGGCACAAGAGCGCCACACTTGGGCACTAGAGTTTCAAACGTTGGCACTAGAGCGTCATACGTTGGCACTAGAGCGCCACACTTTGGCACTAGAACGTCACACTTTGGCACTAGAGCATCACACTTTGGAACTAGAGCATTACAATTTGGCACTAGAGCTCCACACTTTGGCACTTGAGCGTCACACTTTGGCACTAGAGCGTCACACTTTGGCACTACGGCGTCACACTTTGGCACTAGAGCGTCACACTTTGGAACTAGAGCTCCAAACGTTGGCACTAGAGCGTCACACATTGGAACTAGAGCGTCACGCTTTGACACTACAGCGTCACACTTTGGCACTAGAGCGTCATACTTTGGCACTAGAGGTTTGAACTTTGGCACTAGGGCGCCACACTTTGGCACTAGAGTGTCACACTTTGGCAATAGAGCGTTACACTTTGGAACTAGAGCGTCACACTTTGGCACAAGAGTGTCACACTTCAGCACTAGAGCATCACACATTGGCACTATAGATTCACACTTTGGCACTAGAGCGCCAGACTTTGGCACTAAAGTGTCGCAATTTGGCACGAGAGCTTCACAATTTGGCACTAGAGCTCCAAACATTGGGACTAGAGCGTCAGAATTTGGCACTACAGCGTCACATTTGGCACTAGAGTTTCAAACTTTGGCACTAGAGCCTCACACTTTGGCACTAGAGCCTCACAATTTGGTACTAGAGCATCACACGTTGGCACTAGAGCGTCACACTTTGGCACTAGAGGGTAACACTTTGGCACTGGAGCGTCACAATTTGGCACTATAGCGTCACACATTGGCACTTGCGCTTCACACGTTGGCACTAGAGCGTCACACTGTGGCACTAGACCTTCACACTTTGGCACTAGAGCATCACACTTTGGCACTAGAGCTTCACAATTTGGCACTAGAGCGTCACATGTTGGCACAGGAGGGTCACACTTTGGCACTAGAGCGTCACACTTTGGCACTAGAGCGTCACACTTGGGCACTAGAGTTTCAAACTTTGGCACTAGAGCGTCACACTTTGGCACTAGAGCGTCACACTTTGGCACTAGAGCGTCACACTTTGGAACTAGAGCGTCACACTTTGGCACTATATCGTCACACTTTGGCAATAGAGTTTTGAACTTTGGCACTAAAGCGTCACACGTTTGCACTAGAGGTTTGAACTTTGGCACTAGAGCATCACACTTTGGCACTAGAGCGTCACAATTTGGCAGTAGAGTGTCACACTTTGGAACTAGAGCGTCACACTTTGGCACTAGAGCATCACACGTTGGTACTGGAGCGTCACACTTTGGCACTAGAGATTTACAATTTGGCACTAGATTGTCACACTATAGCACTAGAGTGTCACACTTTGGCACACGAGCGTCACACTCTGGCACTAGAGCTTCAAACTTTGGCACTAGAGCGTCAGACTTTGGCACTACAGCATCACACGTTGGCACTAGAGCGTCACACTTTGGCACTAGAGCATCACACATTCGCACTAGAGTTTCGAACATTGGCAGTAGAGCCTCAATCTTAGGCACTAGAGCGTCACACTTTGGCACTAGAGCATCACACTTTCGCACTAGAGCGTCACACTTTTGTAACTAGAGCGTCACACGTTGGCACTAGAGCGTCACACTTTGGTACTAGAGCGTCACACGTTGGCACTAGCGCTTCACACTTTTCCACTAGAGCGTCACACTGTGGCACTAGACCTTCACACTTGCACTAGAGCGTCACACTTTGGCACTAGAGCTTCACACTTTGGCACTAGAGCGTCACACTTTGGCACTAGAGCGTCACACTTTGGCACAGGAGAGTCACACTTTGGCACTAGAGCGTCACACTTTGGCACTAGAGTATTACACTTGGGCACTAGAGTTTCAAAATTTTGCACTAGAGCGTCACACTTTGGCACTAGAGCGTCACACTTTGGCACTAGAGCGTCACACTTTGGAACTAGAGCGTCACTCTTTGGCACCATAGCGTCACACTTTGGCACTAGAGCATCTCAATTTGGCACTAGAGTTTCGAACTTTGGCACTAGAGCGTCACACTTTGGCACTAGAGCCAGTTGTCTTGGGCTTGCTCCAGTTGTCTTGGACTTGCTGTAGTTGTCTTGGACTTGCTCCAGTTGTCTTTGGTTTGCTTCAATTATTTTGGGCTTGCTCCAGATATATTGGGCTTGCTCCAGTTATCTTGTGCTTGCTCCAGTTGTCTTTGTCTTGCTCCAGTTCTCTTGGGCTTGCTCTAGTTGTCTTGGCCTTGCTCCAGTTGTCTTGGCCTTGCTCCAGTTTTCTTGGCCTTGCTCCAGTTGCCTTGGACTTGCTCCAGTTGTCTTGGCCTTGCTCCAGTTGTCTTGGGCTTGCTCCGGTTGTTTTGGCTTGCTCCATGTGTCTTGGCTTGCTCCAGTTGACTTGGACTTGCTCCTGTTGTCTTGGACTTGCTCCAGTTGTCTTGGCCTTGCTCTTGTTTTCTTGGCATGGCTTCAGTGGTCTTTGCTGGCTCCAGTTGTCTTGGGCTTGCTCCAGTTGTCTTGGACTTGCTCCTGTTGTCTTGGACTTGCTCCAGTTGTCTTGGCCTTGCTCCAGTTGTCTTGGGCTTGCTCCAGTTGTCTTGGCCTTGCTCCAGTTATCTTGGGCCTGCTCTAGTTGTCCTGGGCTTGTTCCAGTTATCTTGGACTTGCTCCAGTTGTCTTGGCCTTGCTCTTGTTTTCTTGGCATGGCTTCAGTGGTCTTTGCTGGCTCCAGTTGTCTTGGGCTTGCTCACGTTTTCCTGGCCTTGCTCCAGTTGTCTTGGCCTTGCTCCAGTTGTCTTGGGCTTGCTCCAGTTGTCCTGGGCTTGCTCCAGTTGTCTTGGGCTTTCTCCAGTCGTCTTGGACTTGCTCTAGTTGTCTTCAGCTTGTTCCTGTTTTCTTGGGATTGCTCGAGTTGTCTTTGCCTTGCTCCAGTGGTATGGGCCGTGCTCTAGTTGTTTTGGACTTGCTCCATGTGTCTTGGGCTTGCTATAGTTGTATTGGTCTTGCTCCAGTTTTCTTGGGATTGCTCCTGTTGTCTTGGGCTTCATCCAGTTGTCTTGGTATTGCTCCAGCTGTCTTTGCCTGACTCTAGTTGTCTTAGGCTTGCTCCAGTTGTCTTGGGCTTGCCCCAGTTGTCTTGGGCTTGCTCCAGTTGACATGGGCTTGCTCTAGTTGTCTTGGCCTTGCTCCAGTTATCTTGGGATTGCTCCAGCTATCTTGGCCTTGCTCAAGTTGTCTTGGCCTTGCTCTAGTTGTCTCTTCCTTGCTCCAGTTGTCTTTGCCTTGATCCAGTTGTCATGGGCCTGCTCTAGTTTTTTGGGCTTTCTCCAGTTGTCTTGGCCTTGCTCCAGTTGACTTGGGCTTGCTCAAGCTTTCTTGGCCTTGCTCCGGTTGTCTTGGGCTTGCTCCAGTTGTCTTGGGCTTGCTCCAGTTGTCTTGGCCTTGATCCAGTTGTCTTGGGCTTGCTTCAGGTGTCTTGGGCTTGCCCCAGTTATATTGGGATTGCTCTAGTTGTCATAGGATTGCTCCAGTTGACTTGGCCTTGCTCCAGTTGTCTTGGGCTTGCTGCAGCTCTCTTGGCATTGCTCCAGTTGTCTTGGCCTTGCTCCAGTTGTCTTGTCCTTGCTCTATATGTGTTGGGCTTGCTCCAGTTGTCTAGGGCTTTCTCCAGTTGTCTTGGCTTTGCTCCAGTTGTCTTTGCATTGCTCCAGTTGTCTTTGGCCTGCTCCTGTTGTCTAGTGCTTGCTCCCGTTGTCTTGGTCTTGCTCCAGTTTTATTGGCCATGCTCCACTTGCCTTGGCCTTGCTCAAGTTGTTTTGGGCTTGCTCTAGTTGCATTGTGCTTCCTCCAGTTGCCTTGGGCTTGCTCCAGGTGTCTTGGCCTTGCTCCAGTTGTCGTGGGCTTGCTCGAGTTGTCTTGGGTTTGCTCCAGTTTTCTTGGGATTGCTCCAGTTTTCTTGGCCTTGCTCCCGTTGTCTTGGCCTTGCTCCAGTTGTTTTGGGCTTGCTCCAGGTGTCTTGGGCTTGCTCCAGGTGTCTTCGGCTTGCTCCAGTTGTCTTGGGATTGCTCCAGTTGTCTAGGGTTTGCTCCAGTTGTCTTGGGCTTGCTCCATTTGTCTTGACCTTGCCCCAGTTGTCTTAGGCCTGCTCCAGTCATCTTGTGCTTGCCCCATTTGTATTGGGCTTGCTCCAGTGGTCTTGGGCTTGCTCCAGTTTTCTTGGCCTTGCTCCAGTAGTCATGGGCTTGCTCTAGCTGTATTGGCCTTGCTTTAGTTGTCTTGGCCTTGCTCCAGTTGTCTTGGCCTTGCTTCAGTTTTCTTGGCCTTGCTCCAGTTGCCATGGGCTTGCCCCAGTTGTCCTGGGCTTGCTCCAGTTGTATTGGCCTTGCTCCAGTTGTCTTGAGCTTTCTCCAGTTACCTTGGGCTTGCTCCAGTTGTATTGGCCTTGCTCCAGTTGTCTTGGACTTGCTCCAGATGTCTTCGGCTTGCTTCAGTTGTCTTCGGCATGCTCCAGTTGTCTTGGCCATGCTCGTGTTGTGTTGGCCTTGCTCCAGTTGTCTTGGGCTTGGTCCGCCTTTCTTGGGCTTGCTCCAATTGTCTTCGGCTTGCTCCACTTTTCTTGGGCTTGCTCCAGTTGTATTGGGCTTACTCCAGTTCTGTTGGTCTTGCTTCAGTTGTATCAGGCTTGCTCCAGTTGTCTTGGACTTGTCCTAGTTGTCCTGGGCTTGCTCTAGTTGTTTTGGGCTTGCTGCATTTGTCTTGGCCCTGATCCAGTTGTCTTGCGCTTGCTCCAGCTGTCTTGGCCTTGCTCTAGGTGTCTTGGCGTTGCTCGAGTTGTCTTGGCCTTGCCCTAGTTGTCTTGGCCTTGCTCTAGCTGTCTTGTGCCTGCTCCAGTTCTCTTGGCCTTGCTCCAGTTGTCTTGGCCTTGATCCAGTTGTCTTAGCCCTGCTCCAGTTGTCTTTGGCATGCTCCAGTTGTCTTGGGATTGCTCCAGTTGTCTTGGGCTTGCTCCAGTTGTCTTGGGCTTGGTCCACTTGTCTTGGGCTTGCTCCATTTGTCTACGGCCTGCTCCAGTTTTCTTGGGCTTGTTCCAGCTGTCTTGAGCTTGCTCCACTTGTCTTGGCCTTGCTCCAGTTTATCAGGCTTGCTCCAGTTGACTGTGGCTTGCTCCAGGTGTCTTTGGCTTGCTCCAGTTGTCTTAGCTTTGCTCCAGCTGTCTTGGACTTGCTCCAGTTGTCTTGGGCTTGCTCCATTTTTACTGGGCTTGCTCCAGTTTCCTTGGCATTGCTCCAGTTGTCTTGGCTTTGCTCCAGTTCTCTTGGGCTTGCGCCAGGTATCTTGGGACTGCTCCAGTTCTCTTGGCCTTGCTCCAGTCTTCTTGTGCTTGCTCCACTTGTCTTGGGCTTGCTCCAGTTGTCTTGGGCTTGCTCCAGTTGTCTTGGCTGTGCTCCAAATGTCGTAGGCTTGCTCGAGTTGTCTTTGGCCTGCTCCAGTTGTCTAGGGCTTGCTCCTGTTGTCTTGGGCTTGCTCCAGTTTTCGTGGCCTTGCTCCAGTTGTCTGGGCATTGCTATAGTAGTCCTGGACTTGCTCCAGTTATCTTGGGCTTGCTCCACTTGTCTTGGCCTTGCTCCAGTTGTATTGGACTTGCTCCAGCTGTCTTTGGATTGCTCCAGTTGTATTGGGCTTCCTCCAGCTGTCTTGGCCTTGTTCCAGTCGTCTTGGCCTTGCTCCATTTGTTTTGGGCTTGCAACAGGTGTCTGGGGCTTGCTCGAGTTGTTTAGGGCTTGCTTCAGTTGTTTTGGGCTTGCTCTAGTTGTCTTGGCATTGCTCCATTTGTCCTAGGCTTGCTCCAGTTGTCTTGGGATTGCCCTAGTTATCTTGACTTGCCCCAGTTGTCTTGGGCTTGCTCCAGTTGTCCTGGCCTTGCTCCAATTGTATTGGCCTTGCTCAAGTTGTCTCTGGCTGGCTACAGTTGTCTTGGGCTTTCTCCAGTTGTCTTGGGTTTGCTCCGGTTGTCTTGGGCTTGCTCCAGTAAGCTTGGGCTTCATCCAGTTGTAGTGACCTTGCTCCGGTTGTTTCGGGTTTGCTCCGGTTGTCCTGGGCTTGCTCCACTTGTATTGGCCTTGCTCCAGTTGTCTTGGACTTGCTTCAGATGTATTGGGCTTGCTTCAGTTTTCATGGGCTTGCTACAGTTCTCCTGGCATTGCTCTTGTTGTCTTGGCCTTGCTCCAGTTGTCTTGGGCTTGGACCACTTGTATCGGGTCTGCTCCAGTTGTATCGGGCTTGCTCCAGTTGTCCCGGGGTTGCTCCAGTTGTCTTGGAATTGCTCCAGTTGCCTTGGGCTTGCTCCAGATTTATGAGGCTTGCTCCAGATGTCTTGGGCTTTCTCGAGTTGTCTTGGCCTTGCTCCAGTTATTGTTGGCTTGCTCCAGTTGTCTTTGGCTTGCTCCAGTTGTCGTAGCCTTGATCGAGCTGTCTTGGAATGGTTCCAGTTGTCTTGGGCTTGCTCCCGTTAACTTGGGCTTGCTCCAGTTGTCTTGGCCTTTCTCTAGTTGTCTTGGGCTTGCTCCAGTTGTCTTGGGCTTTCTCCAATTGTCTTGGTCTTGCTCCAGTTGTCTTGGTCTTGTTCCAGTTATATGTGGTTTGCTCCAGCTGTCTTGGGGTTGCTCCAGGTTTCTTGGAATTGCTCCAGCTGTTTTGACCTTGCTCCAGTTGTCATGGGCTTGCTCCAGTTGTCTTTGGCTTGTCCCAGTTGTATTGGGCTTGCTTCAGTTCCCTTGGGCCTGCTCCAGTTATCTTGGGATTGCCCCAGTTGTCTTGGCTTTCTCCAGCTGTCTTGGCCCTGATCCAGTTGACTTTGGCCTGCTCTAGTTGTCTTGGGCTTGCTCTAGTTCTCTTGGGCTTGATCCACTTGTCTTGGCCTTGCTCTAGTTGTCTTGGCCTTGCTCCAGGTGTTTTGGGCTTGCTCTAGTTGTCTTGGGATTGCTCCAGTTGTCTTGGCATTTCTCCAGTTGTCTTGGACTTGCTCTAGTTTTCTAGGGCTTGCTCCAGTTGTCTTAGGATTTCTCCAGTTGTCTTGGTCTTCCTCCAGTTGTCTCGGCCTTGCTACAGTTGTGTCGGGCTTGCTCCAGGTGTCATGGGCTTGCCCCAGTTCTTTTGGACTTGCTCCAATTTTCTTTGGCTCGCTCCAGTTGTCTTGGCATTGCTCCAGTTGTCTTGGGCTTGCTCCAGCTGTCTTGGCATTGCCCCAGGTGTCTTGGCCTTGCTCCAGTTGTCTTGGCCATGCTCCAGTTATCCTATCCTTGCTCCAGTTGTCTTGGCCTAGCTCCAGTTGTCTTGGGTCTGCTTCAGTTGTCTTGGACTTGCTCTAGTTGTCTTGGCTTTGATCCAGTTGTTTTGGCCTTGCTCCAGTTGTCTTTGGCCTGCTCCAGTTCTTTTGGGCTTGCTCCAAGTTTTCTTGGCCTTGCTCCAGTTGTCTTGGCCTTGCTCCAGTTATCTTGGGCTTCCTCTAGATATTTTGAGCTTGCTCCAGGTGCTGTGGGCTTGCTCCAGTTGTCTTGGCCTTGCTCTAGTTTTCTTGGGCTTGCTCCAGCTGTCTTGGGCTTGCTCCAGTTGTCTTGGCATTGACCCAGTTGTCTAAGGCTTGCGCAAGTTGTCGTTGGCTTGCCCCAGTTGCCTTTGGGCTTGCTCCAGTTGTCTTGGGCTTGCTCCAGTTGTCATGGCATTGTTCCAGCTATCTAGAGCTTGCTCCAGCTGTCCAGGGCTTGCTCCATCTGTCTTTGCCTTGCTCCAATTGTCTTGGCCTTGCTCCAGGTGTCTTGTCCTTGCTCCAGTTGTCTTGGCCTTGCGCTAGCTGTCTTGGGCTTGCTCCAGTTTTCTTGGGCATGCTCCAATTTTCTTGGGCTTGCTCGTGTTGTCTTGGGTTTGCTCCAGTTCTACTGGCCTTGCTCCAGTTGTCTTGGGCTTGCTCCAGTTGTCTTCGGCTTGCTCTAGTTGTCTTGGCCTTGCTCCAGTTGTCTTGGACTTGCTCTAGTTGTCTTGGACTTGATTCAGTTATCTTGTGCTTGCTCCAGTTGTCTTGAGCTTGCTTAAGTTTTCTTGGGCTTGCTACAGTTGTCTTGGCCTTGCTCCAGTTGTCTTGGGCTTGATCCAGCTGTCTTGGCTTTGCTCCAGTTGTCTTGGACTTGCTCCAGTTGTCTTGGGCGTGCTTCAGTTGCCTTGTGCTTGCTCCAGTTGTCTTGGCCTTGCTCCATTTGTCATAGTCTTGCTCCAGTTGTCTTGGGCTTGGTCCACTTGTATTGGGCTTGCTCCAGTTGTATTGGGCTTGCTCCAGTTGTCTTGGTCTTGCTCAAGTTGTATTGGGCTTGCTCCACTTCTCTTCGTCTTGCTCCAGTTGTATCAGGCTTGCTCCAGTTGACTTGGGCTTGCCCCAGTTGTATTGGGCTTGCTCTAGTTGTCCTGGGCTTGCTTGATTTGTCTTAGCCTTGCTCCAGTTGTTTTGGGCTTGCTCCAGCTGTCTTGGCCTTACTCCAGGTGTCTTGGCCTTGCTACAGTTGTCTTGGGCTTGCTCCAGTTGTCTTGGCCTTGCACCAGTTGTCTTGGCCTTGTTCCAGTTGTCTTTGGCCTGCTCCAGTTGTCTTGGGCTTGCTCCAGCTGTCTTTGGCTTGCTCCATTTTTCTTGGCCTTGGTCCAGTGGTCTTGGCCTAACTCCAGTTGTCTTGGTCTTGCTCCAGTTGTCTTGGGCTTGCTCTAGTTGTCTTGGCATTTTTCTAGTTGTGTTGGGCTTGCTCCAGTTGTCTTTGGGCTTGCTCCCGTTGTCATCGGCTTGCTCCAGTTGTCTTGGCCTTGCTCCAGTTGTCCTAGACTGTCTCCAGTTGTCTTGGGCTTGCTCCAGGTGTCTTGGACTTGCTCCAGTTGTCTTGGCCTTGCTCCAGTTTTCTTAGGCTTGCTCCAGTTGTCTTGGGCTTGCCCCAGTTGTCTTGGGCTTGCTCCAGTTGTCTTGGCCTTGCTCCAGCTGTCTAGGGCCTGCTCAATCTGTCTTGGCCTTGCTCCAGTTGTCCTGGCCTTGCTCCAATTGGCTTGGTCTTGCTCCAGCTTTCTTGGGCTTGCTCCAAATGTCTTCCGCTTGCTCCTGTTGTTTTGGGTTTGCTCCAGTTGTATTGGCCTTGCTCCAGTTATCTTGGGATTTCTCCAGTTGTCTTGGGTTTTTTCCAGTTTTCTTGGCCTTACTCCAATTGTTT
Source organism: Penium margaritaceum (assembly GCA_023375785.1). Taxonomy (NCBI): domain Eukaryota; kingdom Viridiplantae; phylum Streptophyta; class Zygnematophyceae; order Desmidiales; family Peniaceae; genus Penium; species Penium margaritaceum. The sequence goes on from SZWC01022956.1 coordinate 11,076, forward strand.
TGGACTTGCTCCAATTGTCTTGTGCTTGTTTCAGTTGTCTTGGGCTTGATCCAGTTGCCTTGGGCTTGCTATAGTTGTCTTTGTCTCACTCCAGTTGTCTTGCGCTTGGTCCACTTGTCTTGGTCTTGCTCCAGTTGTCTTGGGCTTGCTCCAGTTTTCTTGGGCTTGCTCCAGTTGTCTTGGGCTTGCTCCAGTTGTCCTGGCCTTTCTCCCCTTGTATCAGGCTTGCTCCAGGTCTCTTGGGCTTGCTCCAGGTATCTTGGCCTTGCTCCAGTTATCTTTGGCTTGCTCTAGGTGTCTTTAGCTTGCTCCAGTTGTCTTAGCCTTGCTCCTGATGTCTTGGACTTGATCCAGTCGTATTGGGCTTGCTCCAGTTCTCTTGTGCTTGCTCCAGTTTCCTTGGCCTTGCTCCAGTTGTCTTGGACATGCTCAAGTTCTTTTTGGGCTTGCTCCAGGTGTCTTGGGGTAACTCCAGTTCTCTTGGCTTTACTCCAGTTTTCTTGGGCTTGCTCCACTTGTCTTGGGCTTGCTCCAGTTGTCTTGGGCTTGCTCCAGTTGTGCTGGCCATGATCCTGTTTTCTTAGGCTTGCTCGAGTTGTCTTAGGCCTGCTCCAGTTGTCTAGGGCCTGCTCTAGTTGTCTTGGGCTTGCTCCAGTTTTCATGGCCTTGCTCCAGTTGTCTTGGCCTCGCTCCAGTTGTATTGGACTTGCTCCAGTTGTCTTGGGCTTGCTCCAGTTGGCTTCGGCTTGCTCCAGTTGCCTTGGCCTTTATCCAATGGTCTTCGCCTTGCCCCAGTTGTTGTGGGCTTGCAACATGTGTCTTGGTCTTGCTCCAGTTGTCTTGTCTATGCTCCAGTTTTCTTGGGCTTGCTCCATTTAACTTGGGCTTGCTCCAGTTGTTTTGGGCATGCTTCAGCTGTCTTGACATTGCTCCAGTTGTCTTAGGCTTGCTCCAGTTGTCTTGGGCTTGCCCCAGTTGTCTTGGGCTTGCTCCGGTTGTCTTGGCCTTGCTCCAGTTGTCTTGCGCTTGCTCCTGTTGTCTTGGGCTTGCTACAGTTGTATTGGCCTTGCTCCATTTGTCTTGGACTTGCTCAAGATGTCTTGGGCTTTCTCCAGTTGTCATTAGCTTGCCCTAGTCGTCTTGGCCTTGCTCTTGTCGTCTTGGCCTTGCTCCAGTTGTCCTGGCCTTGCTCTTGTCGTCTTGGCCTTGCTCCTGTCATCTTGGCCTTGCTCCAGCAAGGCCAAGACAGCTGGAGCAAGCCCACGACAACTGGAGCAAGGCCAAGACAACTAGAGCAAGCCCAATACAACAAGAGCAAGCCCAGGACAGGAGGACCAAGCCCAAGAGAACTGGAGAAGGCCAAGACAGCTGAAGCAAGGCCAAGACAACTAGAGCATGCCCAATACAACTGGAGCAAGCCCAAGACAAGTGGACCAAGCCCAGGACAACTGGAGCAAGGCAAGGACAGTTGGAGCAAGCCTAAGACACCTGGAGCAAGCCCAAAACAACTGGGGCAAGGCCAAGACAACTGGAGCAAGGCCAAGACAACTGGAGCAAGCCCAAGAGAACTGGAGCAATGCCAGGACAACTGGAGCACGTACAGGACAACTAGAGCAAGGCCGAGACAACTGGAGCAAGCCCAATACAACTACAGCAAGCCCAGGACAAGTGGACCAAGCCCAATACAACTGGAGCAGGCCAAGACAACTTGAGCAAGACCAAGATAACTGGAGCAAGCCCAAGACAACTAGAGCAAGCCCAAGACAGCTGGAGGAAGCCCAAGAAATCTGGAGCAAGGCCAAGACAACTGGAGCAACCCCAAGACACATAGAGGAAGCCCAAAACGACTGGAGCAAGGCCAAGACAAATGGAGCAAGGCCAAGACAGGTGGAGCATGCCCAATGCAACTGGAGCAAGGCCAAGTCAACTGGAGCCAGTCTAGGACAGCTGGAGCAAGGCTAAGACAACTGGAGCAAGGCAAATACATCTTGAGCAAGCCACGGATAACTGGAGCAAGGCCAAGACAACTGGAGCAAGCCCAAAACAATTGGAGAAAGACCAAGATAACTGGAGCAAGGCCAAGAAAACTGGAGCAAAAACAAGACAACTGGAGCAAGTCCAAGACAACTGGAGCAATCCCAAGACAACAGGAGCAAGCCCGAGACAAGTGGACCAATCCAAAGACAACTGGATCAAGGCCAAGACAACTCGAGCAAGGCCAAGACAACCGGAGCAAGCCCAATACAACTGAATCAAGCCCAAGAAAACGGGAGCAGGTCCCAGACAACTGAAGTAAGGCCAATACAATTGGAGCAAGCCCAAAACAATTGGAGCAAGTCCAAGACAACTGGAGCAAAGCCAATACAACTGGACCAAGCCCAAGACAACAGGAGCAATCCCAAGACAATTGGAGGAAGCCCACGACAGTTGGAGAAAGCCCAAGACAACTGGACTAAGGCCAAGACAACTGGAGCAAGCCCAAAACACCTGGAGCAAGCAGAAAACAACAGGAGCAAGGCCAAGACGACTGGAGCAAGGCCAAGACAACTTGAGAAAGCCCAAGACAACTGGAGCAAGACCAAGACAACTGGAGCAAGTCCAAAACAACTGGAGCAAGGCCAAGACAACTGGAGCAAGGCCAATACAACTAGAGAAAGCCCAGGAAAAGTGGACCAAGTCCAATACAACTGGAGCAGGCCAAAACAAATGGAGCAAGGCCAATGCAACTGGAGTAAGCCAAAGACAACTGGAGCAATCCCAAGTCAACTGGAGCAAGCCCAAGAAAACTGGAGCAAGGCCAAGAAAACTGGAGCAAGCCCAAGAAACATGGAGCAAGGCCAAAACAACTGAAGCAAGGCCAAGACAACTGTAGCAAGGCCAAGACAGCTGGAGCAAGCCCAACGCAACTGGGGCAAGGCCAAGACAACTGGAGCAAGCCCAAGAAAACTGGAGCACGTCCAAGAGAACTAGAGCAAGCCCAAGACACCTGGAGCAAGCCCAAAACGACTGGAGCAAGTCCAAGACTACTGGAGCAAGGCCAATACAACTGGAGCAAGCCTGAGAAAACTGGAACAAGCCCAATATAACTGGAGCAAGTCCAAAACAGCTTGAGGAAGGCCAATACAACTGGAGTAAGCCAAAGACAACTAATACAAACCAAAGATAACTGGAACAAGGCCAAGACCAGTGGAGTAAGCCCAAGACAACTGGAGCAAGCCTGATACAACTGGGGCAAGGACAAGACAACTGGAGGAAGCCCAATACAACTGGAGCAAGCCCAAGACAACTGGGGCAAGCCCATGACAACTGGAGCAAGCCCAAGACAAGTGGACCAAGCCCAAGACAACTGGAGCAAGGCCAAGACAACTGGAGCAAGGCCAAGACAACTGGAGCAAGCCCAAGACAACTGGAGCAAGCCCAAGACAACTGGAGAAAGACCAAGACAACTGGAGCAAGTCCAAAACAACTGAGAAAGGCCAAGACAACTGGAGCAAGCCCAATACAACTAGAGCAAGCCCAGGACAAGTGGACCAGGCCCAAGATAACTAGAGCAGGCCAAGACAACTGGATGAAGGCCAAGACAACTAGAGCAAGCCCAAGACAACTGGAGTAAGCACAATGCACCTGGAGCAAGCCCAAGAAAACTGGAGCAAGGCCAAGACAACTGGAGCAAGCCCAAGACAGCTGGAGCAAGGCCAAGACAGCTGGAGTAAGCCCAAGACAATTTAAGCAAGCGCAAAACAACTGGACCAAGGCAAAGACAACTTGAGCAAGGCCAAGACAGCTGGAGCAAGCCCAATGCAACTGGAGCAAGGCCAAGAAAACGGGAACAATCTCAAGAAAACTGGAGCATGTCCAGGAGAACTGGAGCAAGCCCGACACCTGGAGCAAGCCCAAAACAACTGGATCAAGGCCAAAACAACTGGAGCAAGTCCAAGACAACTGGAGCAAGGACAAGAAAACTGGAGCAAGCCCAAAAGAACTGGAGCAAGGCCAAGACAACTGGAGCAAGCCCAATACAACTAGAGCAAGCCCAGGACAAGTGGACCAAGCCCAAGACAGCTGGAGCAGGCCAAGACAGCTGGAGCAAGGCTAAAACAACTAGAAAAGGCCTAAGACAACTGGAGCAAGCCCAAGACAAGTGGACCAAGGTCACGACAACTGGAGCAAGGCAAGGAGAGCTGGAGCAAGACCAAGACACCTGGAGCAAACCCAAAACAACTCGAGCAAGACCAAGACAACTGGAGCAAGGCCAAGACAACTGGAGCTAGTCCAAGACAACACGAGCAATGCCAAGACAACTGGTTTACGTCCAGGACAACTGGAGTAAGGCCAAGACAACTGGAGCAAGCCCAAAACAACTAGAGCAAGCATAGGACAAGTGTACCAAGCCCAGGACAACTGGAGCAGGCCAAGACAACTGGAGCAAGGCCAATACAACTGGAGCAAGCCCAGGACAACTGGAGCAAGCCCAAGACAGCTGGACCAAGCCCAATAAAACTGGATCAAAGCCAAGACAACTAAAGCAAACCCAAGACACATGGAGTAAGTCCAAAACATCTGGAGCAAGGCCAAGACAACTGGAGCAAGGCCAAGACAGCTGGAGCATTCCCAATACAACTGGAGTGAGGCCAAGACAACTGGAGCAAGTCCAAGAAAGCTGGGGCAAGTCCAAGAGAACTGGAGCAAGCCCAAGGCACCTGGAGCAAGCCCAAAATAACTGGAGCAGGGCTAAGAAAACTGGAACAAGGCCAAGACAATTGGAGCAAGCCTACAAAAACTGGAGCAAGTGTCTTGCGCGCGCTCCAAGTGTCTTGGGAACGCTCCAAGTGTCTTGGGGATGCTCCGAGTGTATTGGGCGCGCTCCAAGTGTCTTGGGCGCGCTCCAAGTGTCTTGGGCATGCTCCATCTTCATCAAGATTTGGGCAGGTGGCCAAGGGTCGACCATTGATGAGGCCAGGGAGGCGGAACGGTTGGTCTAGCATGCTTTGGTTGGCTTAACATGCAGGCAATGCGGAGCAAGTTTGTGCTGAGGATGCTGGCAGTTTACGTAGGAATGATCCTCTGGGTGCAAAGGTGGAACCACGTGCGCTGCGGAAGTTTTGGCGTGGGCGCAGATCGTCATGGAACGGGTGATGTGACCGGGCGGATCCTTGTGCGAAGTAGACGATGAAGGCGGATGATGGAAAAGGAATGCTGGATGGCGGAGTGGGCGCATGGGCGAAACCACGTGCACTGCTGCAACAGAGGGATAGGATGCGGCAAGGGGAATTCCAGAGCCAACGTGCCACAAGAAATCTGCTACCGGTGTGGATGCAGGCTGCTGCGAAGCGGGAAGCTAGCTCGTGCACATCCTTGTGCTGGCCACAGATGCTGATGATGAGGAGGCGAAAGCGGATGATGAAGGAATGGGGGCAGGGACAAAACCACGTGTGCAGTGGAAGTTTCGGCATGGGCGCAGGTCATTGCGGGACGGGCAATGCAACCGGGCAAATCCTTGTACCGAGCGGAAAACAATGTGGAAGTGGAGGACAAATGATGGCGAAGATGACTGATGGCTGAGTGGGCGCAGGGACGGAGCCACGTGCGCTGCAGTTGTCTTTGGCATGCTCCAGTTGTCTTAAGCTTGCTCCAGTTGTCTTGGGCTTGCTCCAGTTGTCTTGGGCTTGCTCAAGTTGTCTTGGCCTTGCTCCAGTTGCCTTGGGCTTGTCCCTGTTATCTTGGACTTGCTCTAGTTGTCTTGGGCTTGGTCCAGTTGCCTTGGCCTTGCTTCAGTTGTCTTGGGCTTGCTCCTGCTGTCTTGGCATTGCTACTGTTGCCTTGGTCTTGGTTCAGTTGTATTGGCCTTGCTCCAATTGTCTTGGCCTTGCTCCAGTTGTCTTGGGCCTGTTCTAGTTGTTGTGGGCTCGCTCCAATTGTCTAGGCTTTCCTTCATTTGTCTTGGCCTCACTCCTGTTGTCTTTCGTTTGCTCCAATTGACTCGGACATGCTCCAGTTGACTTGGGTTTGCTTCAGTTTTCTTTGCCTTGCTCCAGTTGTCTTGGCCTTGCGGCCGTTAGCTTGGCCTTGCTCCAGATATCTCGGGCCTGCTCAAGCTTTCTTGGCCTTGCTCCAGTTGTCTTGGCCTTGCTCCAGTTAACTTGGCCTTTCTCCAGTTGTCTTATCCTTGCTCCAGTTGTCTTGGGCCTACTCCAGTTCTCTTGGGCTGGCTCCAGTTGTCTTGGTCCTGCTCCAGTTGTCTTGGCCTTCATCCGGTTGTCTTGGGCCTGCTCTAGTTGTCTTCGGCTTGCTCCAGATGTCTTGGGCTTGCTCGAGTTTTCTTCGCCTTGCTCCAGTTGTCTTGGCCTTGCTCCAGTTGTCTTGGCCTTGCTCCAGTTGTCTTAGGCTTGCTCCAGTTGTCTTTGGCTTGTCCCAGTTATCTTGGGCTTGCTCTAGTTGTCTTGGGCTTGCTCCAGTTGTCCTAGCCTTGCTCTGGTTGTCTTGGGCTTGCTCCAGCTGTCTTGGCATTGCTCCAATTATCTTGGCCTTGATCCAGTGGTCTTGGTCTTGCTCCAGGCGTCTTGGCCTTGCTCCAGTTGTTTTGGGCCTGCTCCAGTTGTCTTGGGACTGCTCCAGTTGTCTTGGCTTTGCTCCAGTTGTCGTGGCCTTGCTCCAGCTGTCTTTGGCCTACTCTAGTTGTCTTGTGCTTGCTCCAGATGTCTTGACCTTGCTCCAGTTTGATTGGCCTTGCTCCAGTTGTATTGGCTTTGCTTCAGTTGTCGTGGCCTTGCTCCTATTGTCTTGGGTTTGCTCCAGTTGTCTTGGGATTGCTCCAGTTGTCTTGGCCTTGCTCCAGTTATCTTGGCCTTGCTGCAGTTGTTTTTTACTTGCTCCAGGTGTCTTGGGGCTTGCACCAGTTGTCTTGGCATTGCTCTAGTTTTCTTGGGCTTGCTCCAGTTGTCTTGGGCTGTCTCCAGTTGTCTTGGGCTTGCTCCAGTTGTCTTGGCCTTGCCCTAGTTGTATTATGCTTGCTCTAGTTGTCCTGGGCTTGCCCCAGTTGTCTTGGGCTTGCTCCAATTTTCTTGGGCTTGCTCCAGTTGTATTGGGCTTTGCTATAGGGTTCTTTGAATTACTCCAGCTGTCTTGGCATTGCTCCAGTTGTCATAGGCGTGCTCCAGTTGTCTTTGGCTTGCCCCATTTGTCTTGGGCTTGCTCCACTTGTCTTTGGCTTGCTTCAGTTGTCTTGGGCTTGCTCCAGTTGTCTTGGCATTTCTCCAGCTGTATTGGGCTTGCTCCAGTTGTCTTGGGCTTGATCCAGCTGTCTTGGGTTTGCCCGAGTTGTCTTGGCATTGCTCCAGCTGTCTTGGGCTTGCTCCAGCTGTCTTGGCATTGCTCCAGTTATCTTGGCCTTGCTCCAGTTCTCTTAGCCATGCTCCAGTTTTCCTGGCCTTGTTCCAGTTCTCTTGGCTTACCTCCAGTTTTCTTGGGCCTGCTCGAGTTGTCTTGGGCTTGCTCCAGTTGTATTGGCTTTAATTCAGGTGTCTTGGCCTTGCTCCAGTTGTCTTTGGCGTGCTCCAGTTGTCTTCGGCTTGCTCCAAGTTGTTTTGGCCTTGCTCCAGTTGTCTTGGCCTTGCTCCAGTTCAGTAGGGCTTGCTCCAGGTGTCTTGGGCTTGCTCCAGTTGTCTTGGCCTTGCTCCAGGTTTCTTAGGCTTGCTGCGTTTGTCTTGGGCTTGCTCCAGTTGTCTTGGGCTTGTTCCAGTTGTCTTGGCCTTGCCCCGGTTGAATTAGGCTTGCTCAAATTGTCTTCGTCTTGCCCAAATAGTCTTGAGCTTGCTTAAATTTCCCTGGGCTTACTTGATCTCTCTTGGCCTTGCTCCAGTTGTCTTGTCCTTGCTCCAGTTGTCTTGGAATTGCTCCAGTTGTCTTGGCCTTGCTCCAATTGTCCTGGGCTTGCTCCAGTTGTCTTGGGCTTACTCCAATTGTCTTCAGCTTGCTCCAGTTGTCTTCAACTTCCTCCATTTGTATTGGCCTTGCCCTGGTTTTCTTGGGCTTGTTCCAGTTGTCTTGGGCTTGCTCCAGTTGTATTGGCCTTGCTCCAGTTGTCTTGGACTTGTTCCTGATGTCTTCGGCTTGCTTCAGTTGTCTTGGGCTTAATCCAGTTGCCGTCGCCTTGCTCTTGTTGTCTTGGCCTTGCTCCAGTTGTCTTGGGCGTGGTCCACTTGTCTTGGGCTTGCTCAAGATGTCTCGGGCTTGCTCCTGTTGTTGTGGGGTTGCTCCAGTTGTCTTGGGCTTGCTTCAGTTGCCTTAGCCTTGCTCCAGTCATGTCAGGCTCGCTCTCGTTGTCTTGGGATTGCTCCAGTTGTCTTTGCCTTACTCCAGGTATCTGTTGCTTGCTCCAGATGTCTTTGGCTTGCTCTAGTTTTCTTAGCCTTGATCCAGCTGTCTTGGACTGGTTCCAGTTGTTTTTAGCTTGCTCCCTTGACTTGGGCTTTCACCAATTGTTTTGGCCTTGCTCCAGTTGTCTTGGGCTTGCTCCAGTTTTCTTGGGGTTGCTCCAGTTGTCTTGGGCTTGCTCCAGGTTTTTTGGCATTGCTCCAACTGTCTTGGTCTTGCTCCAGTTGTCTTAGGATTGCTCCAGTTTTCTTGGACTGGCCCCAGTTGTCTTGGGCTTGCTCCACTTGTATTGGGCTTGCTTCAGCTGTCTTCGGCTTGCTCCAGTTGTCTTGGCCTCGCTCCAGATGTCTTGGGCTTGCTCTAGTTGTCTAGGGCTTGCTCAAGCTGTTTTGGGATTGCTCCAGTTGTCTTGGCCTTGCTTCAGCTGTCTGGGGACTGCTCCAGTTGTCTTGGGCTTCCTCCAGTTTTCTTGGCTTTGCTCCAATTGTCTTGGCCTTGCTCCAGTTGTCTTTTGCCTGCTCCAGTTGTATTGGGCTTGCTCTAGTTGTCTTGGTCTTGATCCAGTTTTCTTGGCGTTGCTCCAGTTGTATTGGCCTTGCTCCAGTTGTTTCGGGCTTGCTCCAGTTGTCTTGGGCTTGCTCTTGTTGTCTTGGCCTTGCTCCAGTTGTCTTGGACTTGCTCCAGTTCTCGTGGGCTTGCTCCAGTACTCTTTGGATTGTTCCAGTTGTCGTTGCTTTGCTCCAGTTGTCTCGGCCCTGCTCCAGTTGTTTTGGGCTTCCTCCAGGTGTCTTGGGCTTGCTCCTGTTGTTTTCGCCATGCTCCAGTTTTCTTGGGCTTGAGCGTCACACGTTGGCACTTGGGCTGCACACTTTGGAACTAGAGCGTCACACTTTGGCACTAGAGCGTCACACTTTTGCACTAGAGTGTCACACTTTGGCACTAGAGCGTCACACGTTGGCAAAAGAGTGTCACACTTTGGAACTAGAGCATCACACTTCGGCACTAGAGCGTCACACTTTGGTACTAGAGCGTCACATTTTGGCACTGGAGCGTCACACTTTGGCACTAGAGATCCACACTTTGGCACTAGAGCGTCACACTTTGGCTCTAGAGTGTCACACTTTGGCACTAGAGCGTCACACTTTGGCACTAGGGCTTCAAAATTTGGTACTAAAGTGTCATACTTTGGCACTAGAGCATCACACTTTGGCAATAGAGCGTCACACATCAGCACTAGAGCGTCACACTTTGGCACTAGTGCCTCACACTTTGGTACTAGAGCGTCAAACTTTGGCACTAGAGCGTCATACTTTGGCACTAGAGCGTCACACTTTGGCACTAGAGCATCACACTTTTGCACTAGAGTATCACACTTTGGCACTAGAGCGTCACCCTTTGGCACTAGAGCTTCACACTTTGGCACTCGAGCGTCACACTTTGGCACTAGAGCATCACACTTTGGCACTAGAGCACCACACTCCGGCACTAGAGCTTCACACCTTGGCACCAGAGCGTCACACTTTGGCACTAAAGTTCCACGCTTTGGCACTAGAGCGTCCCACTTTGACACTAGAGTGTCACACTTGCGCACTAGAGTGTCACACTTTGGCACTAGAGCTTCACACCTTGGCATTAGAGTTTCGAACATCGGTACTATAGCGTCACATTTTGGCACTAGACCGTCACACTTTGGAAATGAAGTGTCGCACTTTGAAACTAGAGCATCACACTTTGGCACTAGAGGGTCACACTTGGGTACTAGAGCGTCATACGTTAGCACTAGAGCACCACACTTTGGCACTATATATTCACACTTTGGCACTAGAGCGTCACACTTTGGCATTAGAGTGTCAAACGTTGGCACTAGAGCGTCACACTATGGCACGAGAGCTTCAAACTTTGGCACTAGAGTGTCAGACTTTGGCAATACAGCGTCACACTTTGGCACTAGGGCGTCACACTTAGGCACTAGAGCATCACACTTTGGCATTAGAGCTCCACACGCTGGCACTAGAGCGTCACACTTTGGCACTACAGTGTCACACTTTGGAACTAGAGCGTCATACTTTGGCACTAGAGCTCCAAACGTTGGCATAAGAGCGTCACACTTTGGCACTAGAGAATCATACTTTGGCACTAGAGCGTCACACGTTTGGCACTAGAGCATCTCAATTTGGCACTAGACCTTCACACTTTGGCACTAGAATGTCACACTTTGTAACTAGATCGTCACACTTTGGCACTAGAGTGTCACACTTTGGCACTAGAGTGTCACACATTGGCACTAGAGCGTCACACTTTGGCACTATAGTGTCACACTTTGGCACTAGAGCGTCACACTTTTGCACTAGAGCGTCACACGTTGGCACTAGCTCTTCACACTTTGGCACTAGAGCGTCACACTGTGGCACTAGACCTTCACACTTTGGTACTAGGGTGTCATACTTTGGCAATAGAGCTTCACACTTTGGCACTAGAGCGTCACACTTTGGCACAGGAGAGTCACACTTTGGCACTAGAGCGTCACACTTTGGCATAAGAGCGTCACACATGGGCACTAGATGTTCGAAATTTGGCAATAGAGCATCACACTTTGGCACTAGAGCGTCAAACGTTGGCACTAGAGCATCACACGTTGGAACTAAAGCGTCACGCATTGGAACTATAGCGTCACACTTTGGCACTAGAGCCTCACACTTTAGCACTATAGTTTCAGACTTTGGCACTATAGCATCACACTTTGGCACTAGAGCATCACACTTTTGCAATAGAGTGTCGCACTTTGGAACTAGAGCGTCACACTTTGGCACTAGAGCGTCACACTTTGGTACTAGAACGTCACTCTTTGGCACTAGAGCGTCACACTTTGGCACTAGAGATTCACACTTTGGCACTAGAGTGTCACACTTTGGCACTAGAGTGTAACACTTTGGCACTAGAGCGTCACACGTTGGCACTGGAGCTTCAAACTTTGGCACTAGAGCATCAGACTTTGGCACTACAGCGTCACACTTTGGCACCAGAGCGTCATACTTTAGCACTAGAGCATCACACTTTGGCACTAGAGTTTCAAATTTTGGCACTAGAGCCTCACACTTTGGCAGTAGAGCGTCCCACTTTGACACTAGAGTGTCACACTTGCGCACTAGAGTTTCGGACTTTAGCACTAGAGCTTCACACTTTGGCATTAGAGTTTCCAACATTGGTACTATAGCGTCACATTTTGGCACTAGACCGTCACACTTTGGAAATTAAGTGTCACACTTTGGAACTAGAGCATCACACTTTGGCACTACAGGGTCACACTTTGGTACTAGAGCGTCATACTTTAGCACTAGAGCACCACACTTTGGCACTATATATTCACACTTTGGCACTAGAGCATCACACTTTGGCATTTGAGTGTCAAACGTTGGCACTAGAGCGTCACACTATGGCACGAGAGCTTCAAACGTTGGCACTTAAGTGTCGGAATTTGGCAATACAGCGTCACACTTTGGCACTAGGGCGTCACACTTAGGCACTGGAGCATCACACTTTGGCATTAGAGCTCCACACACTGGCACTAGAGCGTCACACTTTGGCACTACAGCGTCACACTTTGGCACTAGAGCGTCATACTTAAGCACTGGAGCTCCAAACGTTGGCATAAGAGCGTCACACTTTGGCACTAGAGCATCATACTTTGGCACTAGAGCGTCACACATTTGGCACTAGAGCATCACAATTTGGCACTAGACCTTCACACTTTGGCACTAGAATGTCACACTTTGTCACTAGATCGTCACACTTTGGCACTAGAGCATCAAACTTTGGCACTAGAGCGTCACACTTTGGCACTAGAGCATCACACTTTGGCACTAGAGTGTCACACTTTGGCACTAGAGCGTCACACATTTGCACTATAGCGTCACACATTGGCACTAGCGCTTCACACTTTGGCACTAGAGCATCACACTGTGGCACTAGACCTTCACACTTTGGTACTAGAGTGTCATTCTTTGGCAATAGAGCTTCACACTTTGGCACTAGAGCGTCACACTTTGGCACAGGAGAGTCACACTTTGGCACTAGAGCATCACACTTTGGCATTAGAGCGTCACACATGGGCACTAGAGGTTCGAAATTTGGCACTAGAGCGTCACACTTTGGCACTAGAGCGTCAAACGTTGGCACTAGAGCATCACACGTTGGAACTAAAGCGTCACGCACTGGCACTATAGCGTCACACTTTGGCACTAGAGCCTCGCACTTTAGCACTATAGTTTCAGAATTTGGCACTATAGCATCACACCTTGGCAGTAGAGCATCACACTTTTGCAATAGAGTGTCGCACTTTGGAACTAGAGCGTCACACTTTGGCACTAAAGCGTCACACTTTGGTACTAGAGCGTCACACTTTGGCACTAGAGCGTCACACTTTGGCACTAGAGATTCACACTTTGGCACTAGAGTGTCACACTTTGGCACTAGAGTGTAACACTTTGGCACTAGAGCGTCACAATTTGGCATTGGAGCTTCAGCCTTTGGCACTAGAGCGTCAGACTTTGGCACTACAGCGTCACACTTTGGCACTAGAGCGTCATACTTTGGCACTAGAGCATCACACTTTGGCACTAGAGTTTCAAACTTTGGCAGTAGAGCCTTACACTTTGGCACTAGAGCGTCACACTTTGGCACTATAGCGTCTCAATTGGGCACTAGAGAGTCACACTTTGGCACTAGAGCGTCACACTTTGGCACAAGAGCATCACACTTTGGCACTAGAGCGTCAGACTTTGGCACTAGCGCTTCACATTTTGGCACTAGAGCGTCACACTGTGGAACTATACCTTCACACTTTGGCACCAAAGCGTCACACCTTGAAACTAGAGCATCACACTTTGGCACTAGAGCTCCACACTTTGGCACTATAGCGTCACACTTTGGCACTACAGCGTCCCACTTTGGCACTAGAGCGTCACACTTTGGAACTAGAGCTCCAAACATTGGCACTAGAGCGTCACACTTTGGCACTAGAGTGTCACACTTTGGCACTAGTGCGTCACACGTTTGACACTAGGGTGTCACACTTTTGCACTAGACCTTCACACGTTGGCACTACATTGTCACACATTGGCACTGGAACGTCACACTTTGGCACTAGAGTGTCACACTTCGGCACTAGAGCTTCACCCTTTGGTACTAGAGCGTCACACTTTAGCACTAGAGCATCCCACTTTGGCACTATAGCGTCACACTTTGGCACTAGAGCGTCACACTTTGGCACTTGGGCGTCACACTTCGGCACTAGAGCTTCCACACTTTGGCACTAGAGCGTCACACTTTGGAACTATAGCGTCACACTTTGGCACTAGAGCGTCACACTTTGGCACTAGAGTGTCACACTTTGGCACTAGAGCGTCACACTTTGGCACTTGGGCGTCACACTTCGGCACTAGAGCTTCCACACTTTGGCACTAGAGCGTCACACTTTGGAACTATAGCGTCACACTTTGGCACTAGAGCGTCACACTTTGGCACTAGAGTGTCACACTTTGGCACTAGAGACCCATACTTTGGCACTAGAGCGTCACACTTTGGCAATAGGGTGTCACACTTTGGCACTAGAGCGTCACACGTTGGCACTAGAGCTTCACACGTTGGTACTAGAGCGTCATACTTTGGCCCTAGAGCATCAGAGTTTGGCACTAGAGCGTCATACTGTGGCACTAGAGCGTCACACTTTGGCACTAGAGTTTCGAACTTTGGCGCTCGAGCTTCACACTTTGGTACTAGAGGGTCACACTTTGGTACTATAGCGTCATACTTTGGCACTAGAGCGTCACACTTTGGCACTAGGGAGTCACACGTTTGCACTGAGCGTCACACTTTGGCACTAGAGCGTCATCCTTTGGCACTAGAGCTTCACACTTTGGCACTCAAGCGTCACACGTTGGCACTATAGCATCACACTTTGGCACTAGAGCATCACACTTTGGCACTAGAGCTTCACACCTTGGCACTAGAGCGTCACACTTTGGCACTAGAGTTCCACACTTTGGCACTAGAGCGTCACACTTTGACATTAGAGCGTCACCTTTGGCACTAGAGCGTCACACTTTGGCACTAGAGCTTCACAATTTGGCACTATAGCGTCAGTCCTTGAAACTAGAGTGTCACGTTTTGGCACTAGAGTTTCACTCTTTGGCACTAGAGCGTCACACTTTGGCACTAGAGTTTCACACTTTGGCACTAGAGCGTCACACTTTGGCAATAGAGTGTCGCACTTTGGAACTAGAGCGTCACACTTTGGCACTAGAGCGTCACACTTTGGCACTATAGCATCACACTTTGGCACTAGAGCGTCACACTTTGGCAATAGAAATTCACACTTTGGCAACAGAACTTCACACGTTGGCACTAGATTATCACACTTTCGCACGAGAGCATCACACGTTGGCACTAGAGGTTCATACTTTGGTACTAGAGCGTCACACTTTAGCACTAGAGCGTCCGACTCTGGCACTAGAGCGTCACAATTTGGCACTATAGTGTCACACTTTGGCACTTTAGCGTCACACTTTCGTACTAGAGCTTCACACTTTGGCACTAGAGCGTCGTACTTTGGCACAAGCGCTTCACACTTTGGCACCAGAGCGTTACACTTTGGCACTAGAGCTTCACACTTTGGCACTAGAGCATCACACATTGGATCTAGAGGGTCATACTTTGGCACTAGAGCGTCCCACATTGGCACTAGAGCATCACATGTTGGCACTAGAGTTTCGAACTTTGGCACAAGAGCTTCACACTTTGGCACTAGAGCTTCACACTTTGGCAACTGGAGCAAGTCCAAACCCATTGGGGCAAGCCCAGGACACCTGGAGCAAGCCCAAAACAACTGGAGCAAGGCTGAGACAATTGGAGCAAGGAAAAGATAACTGGGGCAAGGCCAAGAAAACTGGACCAAGCCCAAGACAACTGGAGCAAGCTTAAGACAACTGGAGCATGCCAAAGACAACTGAAGCCAGGCCAAGACAACTGGAGCAGAGCCAAGACAACTGAAGCAAGCCCAAAACTACTGGAGCAGGCCCAATATAACTGAAACAAGTCCAGGCCAACAGGAGCAAGCCCAACAAAACTGGAGCAAGGCCAAGACAACTGGAGAAATGCCAAGAGAGCTGGAGCAAGCCCAATACAACTGGAACAATGCCAAGATAATGGGGGAAAGCCCAAGACAGCTGGAGCAATCCCAAGACAACTGGAACAAGCCCAATACAGCCGGAGCAAGGCCAAGACAAATGGAGCAAGCCCAAGAAAACTGAAGCAAGCCGAAGACAAGTGGAGTAAGCCCCAGACAAATGGGCAAAGCCCAAGACAACTGGAGCAAGCCTATGACAACTGGAGCAATGTCGAGTAAGCTGGAGTAATTCCAAGAAACCTGGAGCAAGTCCAAGACAACTGGAGCAAGCCCAATAAAATTGGAGCAAGCCCAGGACAACTGGGACAAGCCCAAGACAACTGGAGCAAGCATAAGACAATTGGGGCAAGGCCATAACAACTGGAGCAAGCCCAAGACAACTGGAGCCAGCCCAAGACAACTGGAGCAAGCCCAAGAAAACTGGAGCAAGGCCAGGACAACTGGAGCAAGCCCAAGACACCTGGAGCAAGTCAAAAACAACTGGAGCAAGGCTAAGACAACTGGAGCAAGGCCAAGACAACTGGAGCAATCCCAAGACAACTGGAGCAAACCCAAGACAACAGGAGCAAGGCCAAGACAACTGGAGCAAACCCAATGCAACTAGAGCATGCCCAAGGCAACTGAAGCAAGCCCAAATCAACTGGGGCAAGGCGAAAACAACTGGAGCAAGGCCAGTAAAACTGGAGCAAGTTAAAGACAACTGGAGCAAGCACAGGACAACTGGAGCAGGCCAAATACAGCTGGAGCAAGGCCAAGACAACTGGAGCAAAGCCAAGACAACTGGAGCAAGCCCAAGACAACTGGAGCATGCCCAAGACAACTGGAGCAAGGCCAAGACAACTGGAGCAAGACCAAGACTACTGGAGCAAGGCCAAGACAATTGGAGCAATGCCAAGACAGGTGGAGCAAGCCCAAGACAACTCGAGCAAGGCTAGGACAACTGGAGCAAGCCCAAGACAACTAGAGCAAGCCCAATATAACTGGGACAAGCACAAGACAACTGGAGCAAGCCCAAGACAACTGGACCAAGGCCAAGACAAGTGGAGCAAGGCCAAGACAACTGGAGCAAGGCCAAGAAAACTCCAGCAAGCCCAAGACATCTGGAGCAAGCCGAAGACAACTAGAGCTGGCCCAAGACAACCTGAGGAAGGCCAAGACAACTGGGGCAAGGCCAAGATAACTGGAGCCAGCCCAAGACAACTGGAGCAGGCACAAGACAACTGGAGCGAGGCCAAGACAACTGGAGCAAGGACAAGACAACTGGAGCAAGTCCAAGACATTTGGAGCAAGGCCAAGGCAGCTGGAGCAGGCCCACGATATCTGGAGCAAGGCCAAGACAACGGCCGGAAGGTTACGACAATGAGAGCAAGGCCAATAAAATGGAAGCAAACCCAAGTCAACTGGAGCATGTCCAAGACAATTGAAGCAAATGAAAGACAACTGGAGCAAGGCCAAGACAAATGGAGCAAAGCCAAGACAACTAGAGCAAGTCCAAGACAACTGGAGCAGGCCCAAGACAACTGGAGCAAGCCCAGGACAGTTGGAGCAAGGCCAATACAACTGAAACAAGGCCAAGACAACTGGAGCAATGCCAAGACAGCGGGAGCAAGCCCAAGACAACTGAAGCAAGGCCAAGACAACTGGAGAAAGCCCAAGACAACTAGAGCAATCCCAATATAATAAGGGCAAGCCCAAGGCAACTGGAGCAAGGCCAAGACAACTTGAGCAAGCCCAATACAACTGGAGCAAGTCGTCTTCGCCATAATTCGTCCTCCACTTCCACATCGTTTTCCGCTCGGTACAAGGATCCGCCCGATCGCATTGCCTGTTCCGCGATGACCCGCGCCCACGCCGAAACGTCCCATGCGCACGTGGTTTCGTCCCTGTGTCCATTCCTTCATCATCCGCTTTTGCCTCCTCATCATCAGCATCTGTGGCCAGCATAATGATCAGAACGAGTTAGCTGCCCACTTTGCAGCAGCCTGCACCCACATCGGTAGCCGATTTCTCGCAGCGCATTAGCTCTGGCCTTCCCCTTGCCGCATCCTATCCCTCTGTTGCAGCAGTGCACGTGGTTTCACCCCTTTGGCCACTCCGCCATCTAGAATTCCTCCTCCATCATCCGCCTTCATCGTCTACTCGGTACAAGGATGCACCCGGTCGCATCGCCCGTTCCGCGACGACCTGAACCCACGCCAAAATTTCTGTAGCGCACGTGGTTCCACCCCTGTGCCCTCATGGTCATTCCTACGTAAACTGCCAGCGTCCTCATCATCAACGTGATCCGCTCTGCCTGCATATTAAGCCAATGACAGCCGGATACACCAACTGTGGAGCGCGCCCAAGACACTTGGAGCGTGCCCAAAACACTTGGAGCGCGTCCAAGACACTTGGAGCGCGCCCAAGGCACTTGGAGCGCACCCAAGACACCTGCTCCGGTTGTCTTAGGCTTGCTCCAGTTGCCTTGGCCTTACTCCAGGTGTCATGGCCCTGCTCCAGTTGTTTTGGGCTTGCTCCAGGTGTCTTGTGCTTGCTCCAGTTCTCTTGGACTTTCTCCAGTTTTCATGGGCTTGCTCCAG
Source organism: Penium margaritaceum (assembly GCA_023375785.1). NCBI lineage: Eukaryota > Viridiplantae > Streptophyta > Zygnematophyceae > Desmidiales > Peniaceae > Penium > Penium margaritaceum. The sequence continues at coordinate 29,211 of SZWC01022956.1, forward strand.
TTGTCTTGGCCTTCCTCAAGTTACATTGGGAATGCTCCAGCTGTCTTGGCCTTGCTCCAGTTGTGTTGGCCTTGCTCCAGCTGTTTTGGGCTTATTCCATGTGTCTTGGACTTGCTTCAGTTGTCTTGGCCTTGATCCAGTTTTCGTGGGCTTGCTCCAGATGTATTGGGCTTGCTCCAATTGTCTTGGGGTTGCTCTAGTTGTCTTGGCCTTGCTCCTGTTGTCTTGGCCTGCTCCAGTTGTCCTGGGCTTGGTCCACTTGTCCTGGGCTTGCTCTAGTTGTTTTGGGCTTGCTCCAGTTATCTTGGCCTTGCTCCAGTTGTCCTGGACGTGCTCCAGATGTCTTGGCATTGCTCCTGTTGTCTTGGGCTTGCTCCAGTTGTCTTGGCCTTGCTCTAGTTGTCTTGGCCTTGCTCCAGTTGTTTTGGGCTTCCTCCAGGTGTCTTGGGCTTGCTCTAGCTCTCCTTGCCTTACTCCAGTTGTCTTGGGCTTGGTCCACTTGTCAAGGGCTTGCTCTAGAAATATTTGGCTTCCTCCGGCTGTCCTTGCCTTGATCCAGTTGTCTTGCGCTTGCTCCAGTTGTCCTGGCCTTGCTCCAGTTGTTTCGGACTTCCTCCAGTTGTTTTGGCCTTGATCAAGTTGTTTTGGGCTTGCTCCAGGTGTCTTGGGCTTGCTCCTGTTCTTTTGGACTTGCTCCAGTTTTCTTGGGCTTGCTCCAGTTGTCTTGGCCTTGCTCCAGTTGTCTTTGGCTTGCTCCCGTCATCTTTGCCTTGCTCCAGTTGACTTGGCCTTGCTTCAGTTGCCTTGGCCTTGCTCAAGCTGTCTTGGGCTTTGTCCACTTGTCTTGGGCTTGCTCCATGTCTCTTGGGCTTCCTCCAGTTGTCTTGGGCTTTCTCCAGTTGTCTTGGACTTGCTCCAGCTGTCTTGGCCTTGCTCCAGTTATATCAGGCTTGCTCCAGTTGTCATGGGCTTACTCCACTGGTATTGGCCTTCATCGATTTATCGTTGTTTCGCTTTAGTTGTCTTTGGCTTACTCCAGTTGTCTTAGCCTTGCTCAAGCTTTCCTGGACTTGCTCCAGTTATCTTGGGCTTGTTCCAGCTGTCTTAGGCTTGCTCCAGTTATCTTGGCCTTGCTCAAGTTGTCTTGGAATTGCTCCAGTTGTTTTGGTCTTGCTCAAGGTGTCTTGGGCTTGCTCCAGTTCTTTTGGACTTGCTCCAGCTGTCTTGGCCGTGCTCCAGTTGCGTTGGGCTTGTTCCAACTGTCTTGGCCTTGCTCCAGTTCTCTTGGCCTTGCTCCAGTTGTTGTGGGCTTGCTCCATGTGTCTTGGGCTTGCTCCAGTTGTCTTGGCCTTGCTCCAGTTTTCTTGGGCTTGCTCCAGTTGTCTTGTGCTTGCTCCAGTTGTCTTGGGCTTGATCCAGTTGTCTTGGCCTTGCTCCACTTGTCTTGGCCTGCTCCAGTTCTCTCGGACTTGGTACACTTGTACTGGGCTTGTTATAGTTGTACTGGGCTTGCTCCAGTTGTCTTGGCCTTGCTACAGTTGTCTTGGACTTGCTCCAGTTGTCTTGGCCTTTCTCGAGTTGTCTTCGGCTTTCTCTAGCTGTATTGGGCTTGCTCCAGCTGTATTGGGCTTGGTCCAGCTGTCTTGGGCTTGCTCCAGTTGTCTTGGGCTTGCTCCAGTTGTCTTGGCCTTGCTTCAGTTGTCTTGGACTTGCTCCGGTTGTCCTGGGCTTGTTTCTGTTGTCTTGGGCTTGCTCTAGTTGTATTTGCCTTGCTCGAGTTGTCTTGGCCTTGATCCAGTTGTCTTTGGATTGGTCCACTTGTCTTGGGCTTGCTCCGGTTGTCATGATATTGCTCCAGTTGTCTTTGGCTTGCTCCAGTTTTCTTGTGTTTGCTCCAGCTCTCTTGGCCTTGCTCCAGTTATATCAGGCTTTTTCAAGTTGTTTTGGGCTTGCTCCAGTTGTCTTGGCCTTGCTCCAGTTATCCTTGGCTTGCTCAAGTTGTCTTTGGCTTGCTCCAGTTGTCTTAGCCTTGCTCCAGTTGTCCTAGACTGGCTCCAGTTGTCTTGGGCTTGCTCCAGTTGTATTGGGCTTGCTCCAGCTGTCTTGGCCTTGCCCCAGTTCTCTTGACCTTGCTCCAGTTGTTTTGGGCTTGATCCAGGTGTCTTGGGCTTCCTCCAGCTGTCTTGGCCTTGCTCCAGTTGTCTTGGCCTTTATCCAGTTGTCATGGCCCTGCTCCAGTTGTCTTGGGCTTGCTCCAGTTTTCTTGGCCTTGCGCCAGATGTTCTGGCCTTGCTCTAGTTGTCTTGGGCTTGCTCCAGCTGTTTTGCTCTTGCTCCAAATGTTTTGGCCTTTCTCCAGTTTTCTTTTGCTTGCTCCAGTTGTCTTGGCCTTGCTCCAGTTGTCTTGTGCTTGGTCCACTTGTCTTGGGCTTGCTCCAGTTGTCTTGGGCTTGCTCCAGTTGTCTTGGGCTTGCCCAAGACAACTGGAGCAAGGACAAGACAGCAGGAGCAAGCCCAAGACAACTGGAGCAAGCCCAAGACAACTGGGGCAAGCCCAAGAGAACTGGAGCAAGCCTAAGACAGTTGGGGCAAGGCCAAGACAACCGGAGCAAGGCCGAGACAACTGGAGCAAGCCCAAGACAATTGGAGCAACCCCGAGACAAGTGGAGCAAGTCCAAAACAACTGGAGCAAGGCAAAGACAACTGTGGCAAGGCCACGACAACTGGAGCAAGGCCAAGATAACTTAAGCAAGGCCTTTACAGTTGGAGCAACCCCAAGTCAACTAAAGCAAGCCCAAGACAGTTGGGGCAAGCCCAAGACAACTGGAGCAAGCATAGGACAACTGGGGCAAGGCCAAGACAACTGGAGCAAGCCCAAGACAGCTGGAGCAAACCCAAGACATTTGGAGCAAGCCCAAGAAAACTGGAGCAAGGCCAAGACAAATTGAGCAAGCCCAATACACATAGAGGAAGCCCAAAACAACTGGAGCAAGGTCGAGACAACTGGAGCAAGGCAAGGATAACTGGAGCAATCCAAAGACTACTGGAGCAAGCCCAAGACAACTGGAGCATGTCCAAGAAAACGAGAGAGAGAGAGAAAGAGAAAGAGAGAGGTAGAGAGAGACAGAGAGATAAAGAGAGAGAGAGAGAGGGTACATAGAACGAAGCGGAATGATAGAAAGAGAGGGGGAGAGATAAAGAGAGAGGGATTGGTACAGAGGAAGAGAGAGGTAAAGAGAGAGAGGAAGAGAGACAGCGAGATAGAGGGATAGAGAGATAGAGAGAGAGAAATCAAGAGAAAGAAAGAGAGAGAGAGAGAGAGAGAGAGAGAGAGAGAGAGAGAGAGGGAGAGAGAGAGAGAGAGAGAGAGAGAG
>SZWC01022957.1:10059-25660 GCA_023375785.1 Penium margaritaceum
CTCTCTCTCTCTCTCTCTCTCTCTCCCTCTCTCTCTCTCTCTCTCTCTCTCTCTCTCTCTCTCTCTCTCTTCCCCCTCCCTCCCTTGATATCTCTCTTTCTTGCTACCCACTTTATCCTAAAAAATATTCTTTATTTGTATACTTGATCTTTTGGTTTTTCACAACATATTTTTTACATATCTATTCTCATTTTTTCTTTGTTCGACGGGAAGAACAATAATCACTTACCTATACTAGTCCTGATGTTTTACTACTGCGATATACTTGTATTAAAGTTCTTCAGTTACTGAACCCAGAAGTGGCGTCTTTTTTCACAGCCATAGGCCGCGCGAGCTTTGGTCGATCTCGTCACCGAGTGGCCGTTGACTCCGATCGGAGATTGAAAGCCGTCATTATTCTCCGGCAGATAGCGTGATATGCTGTCGTCTCGCCAATCCGTTAATCGTCAGATGTTCCAGGAGATACTCATCCCGTTGCTAGGACCCCCTGGTACGAGACAGAGTGCATATGGTACAGTGCGATCGATTCGTATGACATAGTGCACTTATCACACACTGAGTGAGAGCATATACAGTTTCAAACCGCATTATGTTGCAATGTTAGTTATCGAGGTTGTTGATCGGCTTGCGGATGTTAGCACTTTGCAAGTCGTACCAAAGACTCGCCATAAGAACAACTCTTGTCCTTTCTGGCGAGCATCAAACATTTCATGCGGGATAGGAAACGCGGAACCATTCGTTCTCATTCAAGAAATGTTTCAACACCAATCGACAATATCAGTAACAAGTTAAGATTGACCATCTGCTTCGGTGGATCGATCAAACCTGTCTTGAATATCTTCGAACACCGTAAAAAAATCTAAGTTGAGAGATTGTGCTGCGTTCCCTCTTGTCTTCTGAAAATAGAGACAGCCAACCTTTTTATCCTACTCTCTTTATTTCTATTGAACGAGAATTCATCAAAGAGAAAACTTTGCAAAAAAATCGCTGCTCGCTACAAATGCATCTGTAGGGAATCTGCGATCTAGAGCTCGCAGAACAAGACCTATAACATCGATCAACTAGTCAAAGCTGGAAACTCGCAGTCGGTAGGTTTGTCGTTTCTTTTTGTACATCTCGGACTGCAAATGTCGTTGGTTTGCTCATCTAAATGCAAGATTATCACACGCAATTCTGCCATTTCATAATGTGGCTGTCGCACACTAATTGCGTGATAAGTGCACTTTCGCACGTCTTTCGAGCGCACTCGCCATATACACTAGCCCCGTACACTGGACCCAACTCTAGACAACCTTGCGATGACTGACGTGAAGGATAAGTCGTGTTGCAGCAGGCAACGACAAACATATTGCTAAAAATGACAGTGAACAGTCGTCGGAACTTAGACGGCAGTCACGAAATCATGCGAGGCTGCTCGGAGCGATCGACCGGCCGGTTCACACGGACGATCCAGGTGGCAGTAGAAAACACAACACTCGCAACTTCCTTTGTACTTTCACTACGGCGATAACACTGAAATAGATAAGCGGACACATCTATGCCGTAGAGCTCAATGGACCTTTCAGAGGCTACAAAACCAGATAAAACACACTTCATGTTGCTTGAAATTATCTCAATCCGTATTCTGATATCATTTCATTTTTGTATGAGGTAAGGTTGTTTTTCCACACAATTCTTGGCCCAAAATACAAAACATACACACACATTTTTCTAGAAAACAAAGAGATGTAATTTGAACTTATTAACTTCCCTTGTGAAACAACTATGCATCAGCCATGTAGGACAAAATTCAAGGATTGATGAGACACACAAGATAAATTAGCAAAATCTGTGCGCTCTTAGTGTACTTTTGTGTCATGATTAAGCGCACTTGCTACATACACTAGCCTCAAGCACTCGGGTCCCTTCTAAGAAGAGAATTGATCTGAGAGATAAGACAAAAAAAAGGAGATCTTGAACACATGAGACAAATTAGCACATTCAGTGCGCTCTTAGTGTACTTTTGTGTGGTGATTGAGCACACTACCCACATACACTAGCACCACGCACTGGGATCCTTCCCTAAGAAGTGCATCATTTCACCACATGGGGAAAAACGCAAGGTGCGCTTGGACATATGAGACATATTAACACATTGATTGCGCTCTCAGGGTACTTTTAAATGGTGAGTGAGCACACTTCCCACATTAATTAACCCCACGCACTGTGGTCCTTCCTAAGAGTAGACTCTTCAGGCCAAATGAAACAAAAGTACACTCTTCTCACACACTATGGAAAGAGTGTAAGGATTAGTGTAGGGTACTCCCTTATAACAGAGCACACTCAAGGTACACACTAAAAATCTAGTGTGTGAAATGGCCTCGATTAACCGTACCCTACTCCCACCTAAATTCACACATAGAATAATTCCCATGGTGTTCGACCCTGCTCCATAATTCCTTCCAGGTTGTTTGTGAGTGAGCAGAAATTTCTTGGCATGGTTATGAATATTTGTGTACAAATTTTCAGTGGTGATTTTCTGAATTATTTTGTTCCATAAAGAGGGAACAGGGTGACTTCGGTTCTCGTGTGGTTCTAAATTCCTCGTGAGTTCAGGTCTCGGTGCACGGTGAAGGTGTGTGTGTGCCAAACCACCCTTTAAGATTCACAGAGCAAGGCTTGGCACACGCACCAAACCGTGAGCCAAGTCACTCATGGCTCACACATCTCACGCACCGGCCCGCCTTGGCTGCTCATGTTTGAGCGTTTGAATTTGAGTGGTCGAGTCCTCCACCTGCGCCGAACTGTGGAGGATCGATCCAGATCCCTCCGGATTTTCCCAGTCCATGTACCCATCTGCCCCATATCGGGAGTGGCCCATAAATTTGCCAACGTAGTTCTAAATAGACTAAAAAAAATCCTCTGCAAATAACCATGCGAGTTTAGGCGGGAGTAGGGTACCTCTTCCAGCTTGGGATCCCTTGGGCTCATCAACGACCTCCTTCATGACGCAGGCCTCGACTTTTCGGCGACCTTGGCCAATTTTTGCATGAGCCTCCACACCGTCCTTGACGGTGCCCTCTTGTCGCTCATTGTAAACTGCTTGGGTCAGATTACCCTTATCCCTCTCCCGATTGGAGCAACCAAGAACGAGGGGGTGCATCCTATTGCGGTTGGGAAGGTGTAGCTCCACCTCTAGGAGAACTTACTCCTCCAAGATATGGCGAAGCTCATGGTAGTCGTTTGGCCTTATTAACACGGCGTGGGTATCTTGGATGGAGAGACACTATTGGTTTGAGGAGTTTGGTCCATCCTGGTGACCAACCCGACATTTTGGTTGTTGTAGCTCGACATATGCAACGCCTTGAAGGAAGTCGAGCGTGCGTTTGTCTTCGAGGCGGTGCACGTTTACAACATTAGGATATGGATCTCCTATCCCGTCAATTCTAGGTTTTCCTGGAACAGATTCTCCTCTTTGGTGTCGAGTCCCCCAATATTAATGAGAGTGTCCAAGGGGTAAAGCAAAAGGATCCCATGGGCTTGGCTCTCTTTGACCTCGCACTCGCAATGGTTCGAAAGGTGGATTTTTGGATCTTGGTGGTGGAAAATGGGCGACCGGAGAGGAAACATGAGGGCTACCCAAGACAATGCAACCATTTGCGGCCCGCCGTGGACACTAGAAGTATGCATGGAAACAATGGTGGATGTTGTGGCGCTACTAGGCCTCCTCGTGTGAATTGGGAACATCATGGCAGGTTTGTCGTGGATGACTAAAAAAATGCAACTTTTGGGTTGTCNCAAGGGGTAAAGCAAAAGGATCCCATGGGCTTGGCTCTCTTTGACCTCGCACTCGCAATGGTTCGAAAGGTGGATTTTTGGATCTTGGTGGTGGAAAATGGGCGACCGGAGAGGAAACATGAGGGCTTTCCAAGACAATGCAACCATTTTCGGCCCGCCGTGGACACTAGAAGTATGCATGGAAACAATGGTGGATGTTGTGGCGCTACTAGGCCTCCTCGTGTGAATTGGGAACATCATGGCAGGTTTGTCGTGGATGACTAAAAAAATGCAACTTTTGGGTTGTCCTATGGGTGTCCTATCCTTTGAGACAGATTGGGATGACAATGGCTTTAGGCGCATATCCGTGGCCTTGGGTAGCGCACATGTATGGAGGTCGTGATGCTTCTCCGTCTTTGCATGGTGTTGAGGGAAAAATTGAGCGTGCGGGCAATGTTTTCAGAGTGGTGGTGGCTAGCCATGTTGGATCAGTTCAATACTACGGTGTGGGAGACGGTCCTCTGCCTTCTCCAGATAACGACGGTGTCAATTGAGGTATTCAAGGATTGGGGCCTTATGCAGATGCCGATGGGCTTCGGCGGCATTGGTTGATTGAGAGCTTCTCATCGAGCACCCTCCATTTATGCCTACACGATCGATTCCCTCCTCCACGTCCTCGTGTCCGAGTTTGGCGCCTTCCTCCATGCAAAAAGGGACCTTAACTTCCTATGACTCCTCCGGGGGAGGGTGCAGCAGGAGATACCGCTGCACATGCCTGGGATGTTACTATCGATGGAGGTCCTGTGTCAGAGCGCAACGCCAAGACTCTACCAGCAGATGAGTGCGAAGTGGTTTGCGAGTCGCAGGGGGTGGCAAGTGGAGGAGGCAATGGTCGTTACCTATCGTCATTGCTTATGTAGCGGGTGCAGTCACTGTGAGCCATTCATACGCTATTGTTTCCATACACAGAGCAGGTGTTGGATGGCTTGGCCTCCCTCTGAGAGACCTGGACAGGTGGGTTGGACGGGTTGGAGCTGACCACGGTGACATGGACTGAGAGGGAGGGGGAGTGGTGCGGCGCTTCCACAATGTCATCCACGAAGAGATGGCAGAGATTAGTAGGGAGCACAGCCTTACCGTGCGATTTTAGCCCAACGACATGTTTTCGTTGCCGGATGGGAGGAGATTCTTTTGCTCGAACCTCACACTGGTGGACCACAAGGTAGCACCACCTAGGAGTTGGATGTCACCACCATGGACACGTAGAGACATCGGGCAATCAATCTGAGGACCGCCGTTCATGGGGCAAAGAAGGAAAAGACATCAAAGTACGTGGTGCCCCTGCGGGGGAGGCATTTCTGGTTGCTCCTGGTATGGGAGACCCTTTGTGGCTTAGATAAAAAACCAATGATCTTCCTTGCCAATGTGGCAAAGATATGCCTCTCTTGTGGGGCTCGTTAGTTCTCCATGGAGACCCATGAGCATAGGGACAAGCAGGCGATGGCGGCCTTGGCCTCTCACGACTCCATCACGGGCATTTAGAGTAGGTGCACTTCCACCTATCTGTACACCATCGCTCAAAGTCGAGCGATGCCTACGTTCCCAACGTGTTGCCATAAATTGGTGCTCTCTGATACATGTTGTAAAGCACATTTGCCAATGCCCAGCTTGCATGTCCACCTCATTGTTCCATAGGTGGTGGTTATGTGTACCACGTGTTTGTCCTCATCCATGACGGCATTGCCTCTTGTCAATCAAAGTTTTTTTAAGACGAAATTCAAGTCAAGTTAAATAAATGAAGAGTGATCCGAGTTGCTCCGAAGAAAGTGACCTTGTGTCTATGGGTTTATGACTCGCCCACGGAGAATCTACGGAGCTCAATAGAGCCCTTTTTCTATCCATTGTTTTCATTCCTGAGGTTGGGCTTGAGTCCACAGGGAACAAGCCCACTGCTCAACGAGCTGTGGAATCATGCGACCAGAGAATCTGCTAAGCACAAACCCCATGATTGGTGGACAGGCTCGTTGCTGAATAGTTCACGAAGCTATGATTCAATTTCTTGCCTGCAGTGTTGTCGTTGATACAGCTGCTGTTGGTTTGTGTGGCTTCCACCCGTCACGACCGACACTGCTAGTTTACCGATATACCCACATCCGGGATATATGGTGGAGGAGAGCGTGACGACACGATAGGCCTTCGGAGTGTCTCGATACTTCTCGAGTACGTACGACAGCACCGGCGAGACGCGGTCGATGCATTCTGGTAGCCAACTGGGCTTGTCGGGAGCTAGGAGAGTTTTCTTAGTGGGTTGAGACCCGCGCAGCCGGTGGACTGTACCGGTGCGACGAGGAGACCCGATGCTTGTTGTGGGGCTTCCGATGTTCGGAAAGGCGTCTGTGATGTCTCGACATTGATTCCGAGATTTGTTTGGCACTGCTCATGTTTTCTTGGTGGTCGAGACCCGGGCACTCGGAGAGCTGTTCCGGTGCCTCAAAACCGTCTTTCCGGTTGGAGAGACCACCTGTGTTGCTGTCATTGTGTATGTAGTGTGTTCTCCCTGTTGACTCATTTGGGTTCAGCAGGGGTGACGGGGCCCGGTTCAACTACCTGCCGGCGCCCCTATATAAGCCCGCTAGGGGCTCATTTGTAATCTCTCCTTGTTCTTTATATTCAGCGTTCCAGACTGAGCCAAATTCTTGCCGTCTTGCATAGCACTCACACATAGAGCTCATGTTCATTTTTGCATGGGCCCGCATGCCCTAATTTATTTCCAATTTCATATCAGAGCACAGGGGGGTGTGTGAGCAGCAGAAGCAGTAGCAGTGGGCGGAAAGCAAAGAGAACGCGCCACGTTGCGCCACGCCGGCAGCAGCGTGAGGGAGCGCGAAGCGACTGCAAGTGAATGCCATAGAGGCGGTGATCCGCGAAGAGGAGCAATAGCGACTACGGCGGCAACAGCAAAANCTAATTTATTTCCAATTTCATATCAGAGCACAGGGGGGTGTGTGAGCAGCAGAAGCAGTAGCAGTGGGCGGAACGCAAAGAGAACGCGCCACGTTGCGCCACGCCGGCAGCAGCGTGAGGGAGCGCGAAGCGACTGCAAGTGAATGCCATAGAGGCGGTGATCCGCGAAGAGGAGCAATAGCGACTACGGCGGCAACAGCAAAAGCAACAGTAGTAGCAGCCACTGCAACAGCGGCGGCAGTAGCAGCAGCGTATAGCAGCGTCGGCAGCAGCAATAGCATAGTGCAACAGCAACAGCAGCAACAGCGTGCAGCAGCAGCAGCAACAGCGGCAAAAGCAGCGGCAGCAGCGCATCAGCCGCTGTAGTATTAGCATCAGCAGCAGTAGCATATAGCAGCAGCAGCTACAGCTACTGTAACAGCAGCGGCAATAGCAGCAGCGTGTAGCAACAACGGCAGCAGTAGCAGTAGCCGCGGCTGCAGCAACAGCGTCTGCTGTGTAGAGTAGCAGCAGCAGCAGAAGCAGCAGCAGCAGCAGCAGAAGCAGCAGTAGCAGCAGCAACCGCACCAGCTGCACCTGCCGCTACAACTGCTGCTTTCGCTGCGAGGAGGGCCTCGCAGCCTTCCTCTGAGGGGGGGCCCTCTGAGGGGGCCTGTCGGCCCCGTTCGCACCCCTCCCCCCTTTTTCTTCCCCTTCTCAACGGGGCCCTCGGGGGACCCCGCCGAGCCCCTCCGAGGGGCCCTTCGGAGGGGGCCCGTCGGCCCGGTGGGTCCCCTCGGCCCGTCGGCCCCGTGGGCCCCCTCGGCCCCGTCGGCCCCGTCAGCCGACCGACGGAGGGGCCGGGTCAGAGGGGCGGACAGGACCCCCCCCCCTTGCTCCCTCCTCCCCCCACACCCACTCGCTCACTCGCTCGCTCAGCGAGCGAGCGAGCGAGCGTGCACGGGAGGGAGGGCCGGACAAGCTGGACACCCCCCCCTCCCCCTTCTCCTAATTTTCTCCGTTTGTCCACCTTACGGGCAATCAAGAAAATGGGGGAGGGCGAGTCACAAAAAGGACGAAAACGGGTATGCCTGAAAGTGAGTGAGAAAAAAAAGAGAAAAAAAAGAAAGGCAAGGGCTTAAGGCGAGCAGAGGGGAGAACTAGAAAAAAAGGGGTGGAGGGTGAGGGCAAAAGAAAAAAATGGGGTGGAGGGTGAGGGCAAAAGAAGGAAAAAAAAGGAACACAAGAGGGGGCTTGAGGGCTAGAGAATAACGGAGAAAAAAAAGGAGAATCGTCCAACTACTACCGCCACAGCAGCAACAACGCTCATACCCGCAATAGCAGCATCAGGCGGTGGAGTGTCAACAACAGTGTTGCCTTTGTCTCTGGCTTCCAATTTGGACCGTCAGATGCAAAGGAGCTGCGTCAATTCGTGGACTGGTTCCAGACGACCGACGACCGGCCGGTCGTCGGTCGTCTAGCCGGCTCGTCATTTCCGTCCGCAGGAGTCCTTGAAGGCCCTCGCCGATGCATCGCGCCCGATGTCCTCTTGGTGTCCGGTGGAAGTCAACACAAACTGTCCCCCCTCAGTGACATGTCGGCCAAAGAGGGGTCGACAACTACATGGTGCGGCGGCTGCGCAAGAGCTTGCAGTTTCGCCTTCTCTGCCGACAGCGGACTATCGTCGGCGGCGATCTTCGCTTTGAGACGCGTCCTGGACCGGCGTCTTCCTGGGGCCCGTGGATTGGTGCGCACACTTCACCTCGTAGGATCGACGGCGGATTTGAGTCTTACTATCTCCGAGGGCTACATCGTCTACCGCTTGGCACAGCAGCCACACCTGCAGCCGCCACCCTTTCTTGTTTTTGAGCAGTCTTTGCTCTATTAGTAGTAGCAGCATTAGTGGTCACAGTTAGTTAGACTGTAGTCTNACGGCGGATTTGAGTCTTACTATCTCCGAGGGCTACATCGTCTACCGCTTGGCACAGCAGCCACACCTGCAGCCGCCACCCTTTCTTGTTTTTGAGCAGTCTTTGCTCTATTAGTAGTAGCAGCATTAGTGGTCACAGTTAGTTAGACTGTAGTCTCCGGACGTGCTGTGGTGGTGCAGCTCGTCCCGTCTGGTCACGTTTGCTGACCCGGACGCCGTGACCTCCAGGAGTGAGAGTACCTACTGGCTTCATTCTCTCCTGTGGCTTGGTGTTTACCACTGGGAGTAGGTGCCCTTGGTACCTATCCATCGTCCAGCAAACGAGATGAGTGTGCGGACATCTGAGCAGGCGCCTTGCACGTTCGCCTGTTACTACTGTGGTGATGGACGTCATGGTTGGCGTCGCCGTTGGTCGCGCCCTCCCGGCTGGCATCCACCTTGGCTATAGCCTCGGCCGAGCCTGCGTCCTCCACAGCATACGGATTTGCCGGCGTTGGTAGATCCCCTAGCTGGACCTCTGGCGAGCAAATTTTCCGAGATCCACGGCCTCCGACAGACGGTGCAACGGCTTTGTGACGTCGTCGTCAGTGGGCGTGCTTCTGCTACTCGTTTGTCGATGGATTCTTCGATCACATCTCCTCCATCCTCTCCTCCTTCCTCATCGGATGGTGTACCTTCAGCTCCACCTGCCAGCGAGTCCCAAGCTGCCACCATCCTGTCGATCCTCCACCCTGTTGCGACCACGATGCCATGTGTCGGTGACATGTCTTCATGCAGTCGTTCCAGTCGAGTGACTCCGCGACGTCGGCGTCAGCGCTCCGCACGGCGTGCTCGCGCCGGTTTTGATACATCCTCCACCCTGTTGCGACCACGATGCCATGTGTCGGTGACATGTCTTCATGCAGTCGTTCCAGTCGAGTGACTCCGCGACGTCGGCGTCAGCGCTCCGCACGGCGTGCTCGCGCCGGTTTTGATACATCCTCCACCTCCTCGGCCTCCGTTGCTGTACCTGTCAAGGGGAGTGTGGTCATGGCGCATTACCTGATGTGACCGTAGCGACAGGATCCACACTTGCGCCGGGCCGTGCTGCCCGAGCGTCAGCTCAATCAGACTCAGATGATACGGTGACATCACATGGCGTGGAGTCTAACCATGACATGGCGTTCATGGTGGAGAGTTGCCTTTCATCGTCCAGGTTGGATCCAGATCTTCCACAGGAGCAGGTGACATCAGGAGGAGCGCACGCACAGCGTCCTTGGGCGGTGCCACTTGCGGCTCCGACCGGTGGAGGCCCAGCGGCGACAAAGGAGTCCCGTATGGATCAGGATGCGTCCACCAGACTTTTGGGAGAGTGTGTACAGCAGGCTCACAGCAGTCCGGCAGAGGTTGCAGGGCTTGAGACATGTATGTCATCGAGTTTGACATGTATGCTAGGGCAGGAGCCGGATGTTCTACAGCAACACGTTGCACCAGGAGTGCAAGTGACCACATAGGCGGTGCCACTCGCGACTCCGACCGGTGGCGGCCAGGCGGTGGCACAGGATTATTGTGCGGATCGGGATGCCCCACGCGGATCTCCGGGGGCGTTGGCGCACGAGATTCACACCAGTACGACGGCAGTCGTAGTGCATGAGCACAGTCGACAGGTTGGCCCTTTGGAGGTTGAGGCATTCTTGAGAGCAGCAGTTCTGAGAGGTGTCATTGGGACATGTGCTACAGCAGACTCAGCAGGCTTCACCGTGTCATCTGCGCTACCTGAGCACCAGCTTTAGCGTGAGGAGTCACCTATGTTCCCTGAGTCTGCGTTCCGTGCACATAACAGATCACCGACACACATGACGGAGTCAGATGGTGATCTTCACTCTTTTATTGAGCAGGTGGCAGCGACCAGCCTTCCCGGCGAGACAATACGTGAGCGCCAACTGCGCTTGTTGGACGCCTTGACGGGCATTGTCGAGTCGGAGCCCTGCACACATGTGTTCATTACGGCTGCAGTCAAGGATACTGGAGTAGATTCATACATGCAGATGGAGTCACCCCGTCAGCAGGAGCTGAGTTCTGCCCCCTCGGTTCACCTATTGGTGACCCTAGCGATCACATCGACGCCGAGAGTATCAGTACCTGCACGGAAGACATTTTTACATGCTCCACGGACTCTGACGACTCATCCTTTTCCTTCTCTCTCGGCATGCGACTGCTCACTCCTCGTGTGACAAACACGTGTTGTGATGTGGATGCGACACTTGAAGCTGCATGCGATGTTCCAGCGTCTCAGCACATTGCGAGCTTGGTTGACCCCCAGGAGGATGCAGCAGCACCAGTTCCATCGTCTTCAGCAGCAGAGATGCAGATGGCGCTGTACTCACGAGTTGTGCAGTTTGCATGTGCAGTATCCAGTGAGGCAGAGTTTATCCTACACCAGGTCGACATGGGCCACCTCGACATGTCCGAGATAGATTATGCTGATTTGGAGGAGCGTGTAGTCATGCTACAGCGGGAGATGATGGCAGCACGTGAGCGATTCTCAGAGGAGGGGAGAATCACTACTATCGGCAGGGGCCTTCCGCGAGCAGCATGTGGCACACCTATACTGAGGGAGGATCTTGTACCAGCTTTGAGTGTGACGTCCGTTGGAGGCACTGTCATAGGAGAGATGAGCGTACCTTCGGCTTCCGCCATCCTGGCTCCTGTCAACCCCATTATTGCTCCTCCTTCTTCTCCTACTGTCGTCACGCACCTTCATCCACCCGCCTCACCTGCCCCATCGTCATCTTCATCCACGAGTGGTGATCCGGTTCGTCGCTCCAGCTCTCCTCTTCTGGCAGTACACCCTCGTGCCTCAGGATGTGCTATCCCGTATCGGAGGCGAGCTCCGCCACTTCATCCATGCACGCATGCTGCTCGCCCATTCCCTTTCCTCCGGCATACAAAAATGCATCATGGTAGAGAGGAGATTGGTGAGACTATGAGTTGGGACCCTTGGCAGTCACGCGAGGACTGGTACACCCTAGGTGATGCAGCTGCGACGTGAGGAGTCATAGCCGGAGACACCACTTCGACTTTGAGGGAGGGAGTCGACTCGCAGGTGACAGGGGGAGCTATCACTACATGATGGATACACCACATGACTCATCGCCCAGGATCTGTTCAGCTATGACACCAGCATCTCCATCGAGGACATCACTGCCAGGTTCATCTGCCCAGGGGGTGTGTTGTGTGGACCTCGACCTGACGCGACGTCATGGGAGATGCATGGCGAGGTCCATGCTCTGTTGTGAGCATCTACAGCATCCCGCATGTGGCTCATGCTACATGCCTGCATAGCTGCATGTAGATGGTAGCACCCTGTTGGTTGAGACCCGGACACTTGGTGCGTTGTACCAGTGTCACGAGGAGGCCATGTGATCGTGTGTCTTGTTGTGTGGCTATACTGTGTGTGGCATGT
Source organism: Penium margaritaceum (assembly GCA_023375785.1). Classification (NCBI taxonomy): domain Eukaryota; kingdom Viridiplantae; phylum Streptophyta; class Zygnematophyceae; order Desmidiales; family Peniaceae; genus Penium; species Penium margaritaceum. The sequence goes on from SZWC01022957.1 coordinate 22,134, forward strand.
GCATGCGAGCTGTTGGTCGAGACCCGGACACGTGGTGCGTTGCACCCGTGTTACGAGGAGATCCTCCCATGATCCTGTGTTTGGATGATGATACTATTGTGTTGGATTGCTCGTAGCGGTCGAGACCCGGGCCCTGGTACTGCCTGTGTCACAAGGAGACCATCTTGTCCTCTGACATGTGTATGCCATGTGTATGTGCATTACGTTGGTTTGTGTGCGTGTGCATCACTCCTCTCATGGTCGAGACCCAAACACTTGGTGGGCTGTGCCAGTGTCCAGGGAGACCATAGATGGATAGCAGATGAGCGTGTGTGCGTGTCTGTGTGAGTTGACTCATGCATGTTATGGCTTGCCATACATTGTTGTTCCATGCCTTCGTTCATTTGTTCTGCCGTGGACGGCAATGTCAGCCAGGCTGAGTGTTGGTTTGTGTGGCTTCCACCTGTCATGACCAACACTGCTAGTTTACTGATATACCAGAGAGACAGCTCCTAGCACTGCTGTCGCTACCGTGGCAATACGAGCCAGCTAGCTAACTCACTAGCACACACAGGTGGAGGTGAGAACAGCAAGGGGTTGGCTAGGGACACAAACACAAGTGTCAGAAGCTGCAACGGTTGAAATATTCAGAGAGGAATGACAACTGAGGTCTGGGCAACCTAAATAGCGTCACGGTCCTAGTGCACACACACACGGCGCACAAGGGTGTTATTTTCTAGCAGGACAAAACAGTGGCAAAAACATAGTTTTGGCCATAATTCCCTGCAAACACGTCAGAACGACGAGTCGTTTGAACCAGAACAGCCGCACCAACGAGATCTACGTCTTGATAGGCTGCACGCCTATGTGCTGTGACACTACACAAATCTAGAAAATACGGAAGTCTTCTGGGCGCCTGTCGCCGCCGGCCGCCAGCCTTCTGCCACCGTCGCCAGTCTCAGGGATCTGCACGTGAATGGACATGAGCCGAGGGGTCACCGTAAGCTGTGTACGACACACACAATAACACTCCCCCATGACTAGAGGGTGAAACACATCCATGCACATGCAGACACTGATGTTGTACAGAGCAAGACACGCACAGCCGCTGCAGGCAGCAGGCACAACACATGCAAGGTGGCACATGAGGAATCAACCTGCAACAGGGATGGGGCAGAGTCCAACGGAACGAGTGGCCACATGAAACTTCGAACGACCCAGAGCCTTGGTTAGGAAATCCGCGCACTGCCTGTCAGTGCTCACGTGGATGACTCGGATCTTACCACGATCAACCAGATCACGCACAAAGTGGTGCTTGACATTGATGTGCTTTGTGCGTGTATGGAACACACCTGAGTTCTTGGCGATGGCCTCCGCGCTCATGTTGTCACACTGGAGGACCACGGGGGGAATGGACTGACGCAGTTCGCGCAACAGACGGACGAGCCAGACACATTCCGTTGCACCGGCGCCTAGGGCAACATACTCTGCCTCAGCAGTGCTGCGTGCGATGCAGCCCTGCTTCCCACTTCGCCAGGACACTGCAGTGCCTCCAATGAGAAATATGTAGCCGGTGCGGCTCTTTCCGTCTGGACTCCACGCCCAGTCACTGTCTGTGTACCCATCGAGCACAACTGACACCTGTTTGCGAAAGCATAGACCAAAGCGTGCGGTGGACAGGATGTAGCGCACACACCGGACTGCGGCCTCCAGTGTTCGCTGGCGCGGAGCCTGCGAGAACTAGGCGAGCAGGTTGACAGTGAAGGCAATGTCGGGCCGCGTCGTGGTGGCCAAGTACATGAGCGAGCCGATGACTCGCAGGTACAGGGTCACATCGACTGGCTCCCCCAGGTCAGTTGGGTCATCCACCTTCAGGGTGGTCTGCCCCTCAGGGGTCATGGGCGTGGAGGCCGTGCGAACGGCTACAAGAAGGTCGGCAAAGCGCTCCCCCATAGTCTCTGCGTAGCGTCCCTGGTGGACACGGAGTGTGCGGCGGACACGGTCGCGCACGATCTCCATCCCCAAAAAAGCAGAGGCCTCACCAAGGTCTTTCATCTTGTAGGCCGAGGTGAGAACGGCCTTGGCAGCATTCACTGCTTCAAGGTTGGGCGATCAGAAGATCGTCCACGTAGACGAGGATGGTAGCGAGCGGTGCTGGAGACTGTGCGAGGAACAAAGATGGGTCAGCATCGCTCTGAACGTACCCAGTTCGTCTCACCGTGCTGGTGATCTCCTGATTCCAGCAGCGAGGTAACTATTTCAGGCCGTACAAGGCCTTCCGCAGCTGGTACACACGACCGGTACCATCCTCGAAGCCGGGAGGCTGGACCATGTAGATCTCCTCCTCAAGGTCCCCGTTCAGGAACACGTTGTTGACATCCATCTGGTGGAGTTCCCAGTCGTGCTGTGCCATCTGACTCAACAGAGTGAGCGTGGTTGTCATTCGACCAACAGGAGCAAAGGTCTCGGTGTAGTCCACGCCCGGGANTGCACCGGCGCCTAGGGCAACATACTCTGCCTCAGCAGTGCTGCGTGCGATGCAGCCCTGCTTCCCACTTCGCCAGGACACTGCAGTGCCTCCAATGAGAAATATGTAGCCGGTGCGGCTCTTTCCGTCTGGACTCCACGCCTAGTCACTGTCTGTGTACCCATCGAGCACAACTGACACCTGTTTGCGAAAGCACAGACCGAAGCGTGCGGTGGACAGGATGTAGCGCACACACCGGACTGCGGCCTCCAGTGTTCGCTGGCGCGGAGCCTGCGAGAACTAGGCGAGCAGGTTGACAGTGAAGGCAATGTCGGGCCGCGTCGTGGTGGCCAAGTACATGAGCGAGCCGATGACTCGCAGGTATAGGGTCACATCGACTGGCTCCCCCAGGTCAGTTGGGTCATCCACCTTCAGGGTGGTCTGCCCCTCAGGGGTCATGGGCGTGGAGGCCGTGCGAACGGCTACAAGAAGGTCGGCAAAGCGCTCCCCCATAGTCTCTGCGTAGCGTCCCTGGTGGACACGGAGTGTGCGACGGACACGGTCGCGCACGATCTCCATCCCCAAAAAAGCAGAGGCCTCACCAAGGTCTTTCATCTTGTAGGCCGAGGTGAGAACGGCCTTGGCAGCATTCACTGCTTCAAGGTTGGGCGAGGCAATCAGAAGATCGTCCACGTAGACGAGGATGGTAGCGAGCGGTGCTGGAGACTGTGCGAGGAACAAAGATGGGTCAGCATCGCTCTGAACGTACCCAGTTTGTCTCACCGTGCTGGTGATCTCCTGATTCCAGCAGCGAGGAAACTATTTCAGGCCGTACAAGGCCTTCCGCAGCTGGTACACACGACCGGTACCATCCTCGAAGCCGGGAGGCTGGACCATGTAGATCTCCTCCTCAAGGTCCCCGTTCAGGAACACGTTGTTGACATCCATCTGGTGGAGTTCCCAGTCGTGCTGTGCCATCTGACTCAACAGAGTGAGCGTGGTTGTCATTCGACCAACAGGAGCAAAGGTCTCGGTGTAGTCCACGCCCGGGACCTGAGAGAAGCCTTTGGCTGTCAGGCGC
>SZWC01022958.1:6426-17679 GCA_023375785.1 Penium margaritaceum
ATTTGTACTTTTAGAGCACAATTAAGGTTCTAGACATCTATTTGTGGCTATACATGCATGCATCGTAATGTAGACATACCAAATTTGAATTGCATTTAGGCATTTTAGTCATGGTCCAAGATGATGTAATCTAACCATACTAGACGTAAGAAACATAATGGCATTTAGGCATGTTAGACATATTATGCGTGCAGACACACTTACACCACTACGTTACTTGCATATTGGCATTTTAGTCATAATCTAACAGATGGTTATCTTACAACACTATACTTACGTGGCATATTGCTATTGTAATAATATTAGACATATTAAGAATAAAGACACAAGTATCACTACATTACATACATTTTGGCATTCTAGTCAAAACCTCATATGATACCATGAAACCATACTACACATAGGTGGCATATTGAAATTGAAAGCCTTTTGGAAATATTTAGAACAGAGACAAACTAATGCCACTAAGCCAATGTCACGTTTCCATTGTTGACGTGTATCTGTATAGTGTTGTGCAGAAATTACAAAACAAAATGACCATTTTCTAGTCGTAACAATGCTGCCTATATGAATCATGTACTGTTGTCCATACACCAACATGCAATTCATTGTGCTTGATTTGGAGGAAAGTTTTGAAACACAATTATGTTTCCATTATAGAATTATTTCTAAAAAGTGTTGTAGAGAAATTATAAAAACAAAATGAAGTACCTTTGTGTTTGATTGCATTATTCACCCAAGGGGCAAATGTGAGCAACAATGCCACGCACAAAAAATCAAACGAAACATCCAAAAGCAGTTTACATCTGAACATATCAAGGATGCCATGTATGCATACCTCCTTTTAGAACTTTAGGAAAAACACTGGCACAATGGCCAAAACTGTACAATCGTACTTGCTATACAATTGTACTAAAAAAACCTAAATCCTGAAAAAATAAAAAACGTTTGCAATTACATTTAAAACTAACAAATACATGGATGATTGTTATCCATGGATAATCATCACATACAAAATATACTTATACCTCCAATGGCAACTATTCGAAGAACATTATCCCAAAGTACCATTTCATAAGTTCATACACATAATGGAAGACAAGTAACACATTTTTGTGACAAAGAAAACCCTTTTAAGCCACGCAATCGATGATTGTTTTACCTAGATTATCACACCTAGCACTTGTGTACCACAAAGTTTACGTACTACATTTTACACCACGCAATTCATATGTGTTATTTGTCTAAAGGACATTCTGCAGCCAGGGGGGAACGTAATGAGTGGGTGCGCGTCTGCGCTCACATTGTTGTGGTTTGAGTGACAAATGGTGGTGGAAAACATAAAAAGGGTTCCAACGTACACTCATTTTCTACATATCTATGAACTCCTGCCAAGAAGAGAACGATGGGGTTTCAAGAGAAGTGCAGCAGCCTGGTGCCAGCTTGCCACACATGCTCAAGAGCTAGCATTGGCCATGCTATATTCTATGCGCAAATAGCAATAGCAGAACGAGGTTCTTTCTCTTACCACGAGGAGAAGCACCAACACTCTTGAGCAAATCTAGAGTTTAACTTCTTTGACGGCACTCATCGCCCCCCCCCCCCCTCTTCTGCCGTTCGTAAGATGCATCAAACATAGCACAAAACGTGGTGCAAAACATAGATGTTATCACTTTCTAAAAGCGTAAAGTTCTATTTCAATGTACTATGGAACATGAAGAAAACACAAAATCTCGTCTATGCTAAAAAAAGTTTGAAAATGGAGACATGTTTTGTAACCCTTTGTCGGTAGATAGACAAACTTTATGGGTACCTCTTTTGGATGGCTTACTATGTTGAAGAAAATTTTTAGATGATTCATTGCTTTCAAGAGAGTGGTACAAAGTGATCATTGAATGTTTTGGGTTTTTGTATGAAGCACTTTCCACAAGGTTCTCAACAACATGAAATCAAACTCACTTGTAGGCTTCAACCATCATCATAAGAGTTTCTATGCGAAGTAAAACTCTTCAATGCGGAAATGATCTTATGTCAAAACTTGTCAAGCGTTCATCATCTATGTAAGCGTTCATCATCTATTTAGATAATACACCCATGATATTCAAAGTTCTTTGCAAAATCATAAAGTGTTTAGAAAATATTTAACTTTCATTTTTTTATTGAAAAGACCAAGCCTTTAATCGTGTTTTGGCCATAGCCACCCTCTAGTCCTCGAAGGGACCTCTTTGAAGAACCAACCATGTCATCGTGGTTCTAGTGGGTGTCATTTTGATCCACATTAGGTGCGTTGCATTGTTCAAGCACTGTTGGCCATTGATGCCTTTCGTTGTTTGGACATGCAAGATACGCGGTGGTCAATTTTGTGTGTCATTGTGTCTAGCTACATAGAGTAAATTGAGTCTAGCTTGTGATAGGAATTCATCATTTACTCCCAATTGCACATTATCGCAAATCACATCATCACGAAGTCATCTATTGACAATGCCAACATGATTACCAACTTTGGACATGACCCATTTGACATATCTGATGACCCAAACTATCTTTTTATGACATGAATCATGCACACATGCATCCAATTTTTGAACCAGTTTTGTTGTTGAGATCCATAGCCATGGACAAAAACATGTTTTTGTGAGCGGTATAGAGTCTCTAGCATGTGGTGTTGGGGTACATTGGGAATCTTGAGTGGTCTTAGCCACCTCCCTTTACAGAAGGGACCCCTTTGATGAACCAACCACGTTGTTGTGGTTCGAGTGGGTGTCTCTTTAGTCCATAGTTGATGCATTGCATTGTTCAAGCACCAACGGCGGTTGATGTCTTTTGTGGTGTAGGCATAAAGGATACGTCGCGGTTAGTTTGGTATGTCATCGTGTCTACCTCCGTAGATTACAATCAGTCTAGTTTATGATAGGCATTTCTCATTTACTCTTACTTGGGCATCATTACTAACCACACGAACATAATCTTATGTATTGACAATGCCAACATGATGCCCAGATTTTGACATGACCCAACTGACAGATTTGATGACCCAACCTATCTTTGGCAGCTCAATTCATGCACACATGCCTCCCATCTATAAACAACGTTTTTTGTTGAGATCCATGGCCATGGATGGCGTCATGTTCCTGTGACCCACATAGAGTCCCTAGCATGTGGTGTTGGGAAACATTAGGGATCCTGACTGGACATAGCCACCGCGTGGTTAAGGAAGAGACCCCTTTAAAGAACCGACCATGTCATCCTAGTTGGGGTGGCTTTCATTTCAATCCATGGTAGATGCTTAACATTGTTCAAGCATCGATGGTCGTTGATGTGTTTTGTCATATCTCTGTGACTTGTATAGATTCACTAGCATGTGGTGTTGGGATACATTAGGTATCTTGACTGGCCATTGCCATCCCGTGGTTGCGAAAGGGACCCCTTTAAGAACCAATCTCGCCGTCATGGTTTGAGTGGGTTTCGTTTCAGTCCATGGTAGATACACTACATTGTTTGAGCACTGATCGCCGTTGATGCCTGTTGTTGTCTTGGCATGCAAGATAGGTCAGTTTGGTGTGTCTTTGTGTCTACTTACGTAGATTAAAGTGATAGGCATTCATCACTCACTCCCACTTGCACATCATTGCAAACCACACAAACATAATCTCATCTGTTGACAATGCCAACATAACTACTGGCTTTCGACATGACCCAATCAACAGATTTGATGACCCAACCTATCTTTGAAGACTCAATCCATGCACCTATGCATCCCATCCGCGGACCACTTTGTGGTCCGTATGCATAGCCATGGATAGTATCATTTCTTCATGACCTGTATAGAGTCTATAACATGTGGTTTTGGGGTACATTGCTAATCCCTACGTGCCGTAACCACCCCGTGATTGCGGAAGGGACCCCTTTGAAGAACCAACCACGTTGTTGTGGTTCGAATGGGTGCAGGTCTAGTCCATGTTAGATGAATTGCATTGTTGAACCGCTCATGGTTGTCGATGTCTTTTGTCGTCTAGGCATGTAGGAAACGTTGTGGTCCGTTGGGTGTGGTGTCAAGTCTTATTAGGTTAAACGAAGTGAGTCCACTTTGTGAAAGAATTTTATCATTTTATTTTACTTCCACATCTTTGCATACATCATCAACCCAATATCATCTCTTGACAATGCTGATATGATCAAGTTTATTCATGTTAGGTAAGCAAGGTAAGGAGGTAAGTGCTGCCTCAAAATACTTCATTTCGGTCAATATGATGCTTCGAAGTATCTACCTGAAACTTTTCCCTGTTTATTGGCTTTATAGTCAATTCCATACAAAGGAATGCAATTGCCTTGAGAGTTTAGATATGTATTGTGACATAGAGAAAAAACAAATATTGACACAGTTTTTACTTACAGAATACAATTAAGGTTCTAGACATCTATATGTGGCTGTAAATACATACATTGTAATGTAGATATAGCAACAATCAATTGCATTTGGGCATTTTGGTCATGATCCAAGAGCATGTAATCTAACCATACTAGACATATAATGCATGCAGACACACTTACACCACTATGTTACTTGCATGTTGGCACTATAGTCATAATCTGATAAAATGTAGTCTCACGACACTAGAATGAAACAACATATTGGCAATGGAAGAATACTAGACATACTAACAATAAAGACACACTAGTATAAGTACACTGCATGCATGATGGAATTTTAGTCATAACCTAATATGATGTAAATAAACCATACTACACATAGGTAGCATATAAACATTGAAAGCCTGTTGGAAATTTTAAGCATCTGTACACACTAATGTCACTACGTCACATACATTTTTGCATTGTAGAAATATATCTTGACAGTGTTGCAGAGAAATTATAATGAATAATGACCATTTTGCCATCGTAGCAATACCGCCGACATAAATCATGTACCCATTTTCATACATAAACATTGAATACATCTTCCCTGATTAGGAAAACATGTTTACAATACAGTTGTGAGAAATACAATGTACAACAATGAACAAAAACACAATGCAGTACCTTCGTGTCTAATTACATTATTCACAAAGGAGGAAAGTTTGAGAAACAAAATGCTACAAACAAAAACTCATAAAAGAGACATCCAAAACTAGTATTCATACCTCATTTTAGAACTTGAGGACAAACACTTAAAAAATGGCCATAATTGTACAGTTGCACTCGCTTCAAGTTTGCACTGTAAGAACCTAAACCCTTATAAATAAAAACAAACTGCAATTACAGTCACAATCCAAAACTTACATGGGTGATTAACATCCATGGATAAACATCACATGCTCAATTTATTTAGACTTCAATTGGCAACTTCCAGAAGGAAATAATCCAAAAATACTATTTCACAAATTCATATGCATATACTTGAAAACTAGTAACACACTTTTGTGATGAAGAACTCCCTTTTAGTCATGCACTCCCCTAACCTATTGTATGTGTTTCATCTAGATCATCATACCTAGCAATTGTGTACAACAACGCTTACGTGGTGCATTTTACACCACGCAAATCCAATGTGCCATTTGTCCGAATGCCATTCTTCAGCCAGGGGGTTATGCAATGACGTGGTGTGCTCACATATCATGACACAATCTTGGGGTTGAGTTCAGTGCTTCATCCAGATTAAGACACCTGGCAGTAGTTTATAGCTGCATCTACATGCTACATATCATTTCACGCAATTATGATGTGCCATTTTTGTACGAAGAAGTCCTTGAGCGAGGGGGCCTAACCTATGACTACGGACCTAGAGTGAGTGTTTAATCTGCATTAATACACCTTTGAGTAGTTTAGGACTACCTTTATGCGTTGCATTTTATGTCATGCAATTCTGATGTGCCATTTGTGTGAAAACAATGCTTGAGCATTGGGGGGGTCTAGGTGATCACTGAGTACGTGCTATGCTCAAAATTCGTGATGCATTCTGGGGACTTATGGTGAGTGTTTCATCAAGTTTATCACACTTGATAAACGTTATAACCACGTCTACGTTCAATGTTTTACACCATGCACTGTTGATGTGCCATTTGTGAAAAGCGCATTCTTCTACGGGGAGGTTTCCACAATCATTGGGTGGGTGGCTTCGCTCACAACTCTTTGTGCACTCTCAGGACCTACGCCAAGGGTTTCATCCTGATTATCACACCTAGTAGTCATTAGTGGTTATTCATCCCTAAAAAATACACTCTTTTCATAGTGTACCACTCAAATGTACGTCCTTGGAAGTTTCACGGTACCTTTGAAAGAGTTATGCCTCCATTTGTTTTTCTATGTCTGTTCATAAATAAAAGAATTTAATTTCTACTACAAAATACACTAACATTCTTGGAAGGTTTGTAATGAAAATTCAAAGAATCGCTTAAAATCAAGGTTTTGTTTTTCTCAACAATGAATCTAGCTTGTTGACAATGTATATTTGTAACTTAACCTACCACGTGCTAATTCTCTAATGAATGAATAGACTTGTTTAAGGAAGCGTGATTAGTTGTTAGAAAATCAGATATGATGTTAGTTTTGGGGTTGTGGGTTTCATCAGTTTTCTTGCCCGGGCACCTATTGTGGTGGAGGATTCTCATCTCACCCACTCTCACTACTTGCAAACCTTTTAGTTTCGATCAAACCCACACTCAAATCCAACGCATGGTTGTGGGTGTTATTGTTTTTCTTGTCCGTGCTCGTGCTCGGCCCTGCTACTGCGGGGCCAAACACGTTCCCTTCTAGCAGAGGGGGGAATGCCAAACTCGCCAATAACACAACTTGCATGTCTTGTTCCCGCTTTGCCTATTGTCGATCATCATACATCGAAGGACGTCAATTCGAAGACATTTATGTTTTACTTATTTTCTCCTCCACATTAACTGGATATACTGTCCAGATAAACAAAGCCAACACAATTGAGCATTCTTGTGGGGAGGGGGGAATCTGGATCCAATGGTCCCCCTCCCCCCAAAGGAGGAAAAGTGTACTTGATAAGTGTCTTTGGTGCATGTATCTCAGGAAATTGTACATTGTAGAATTGTGTACATGATGCACTAGTGAAAAAATGTCAATGCAATGTTGTACACACCTCAGCTACATCAACCAAATGCACACAATGCTTTGAGAAGGTTGGGCATCTTGATCGCATAGTCATTGTTGCGTAGATTGCTTTCCTCACATGTTGACGTAGTCCAACAGTCGACCAAGAAAATCATTCATCATTGATCGTTCTCCTATTGTCGATCAGCAAGCATCGATGGACATTCACATGTTAATGATCGAAAACAAAAATCAAAGATCATTGTTCTTTGCAGTTTCATTGTCAACAATTGAAAACAATAGCCTCTTCTCCTTTTTTACTTCTACCAAAATGGTATTCACGACCCACAAGCACCTTGCTAAGTCACTTGACCCATTTTTAGTGGGGGGACCGTATTTCATCCTACCTCTCATGACCCCTCCTCAAAAGCAGAAATGCAAAAGGATGTATTTAATGGGCTGTTTATCTAGTGAAGAGTGAATAACACATTAATGATCATGATACACGTGGGAAGAAAGGATTGTGGACATTACACGCATGAGCTACACTACCCCCATACAATAGCGAGTTTTTCAGGGGGAGGGGAGAAGATGGTTTTTGTAGTTTGTCGTGTTTAAGTCAAGGATTTCACAATCACCAAATGAAGCTTGAAAATACGCATTTTCCAGACCGTAAGATCGGAAAATTAATTTACTTTACGCATCGGATCTCTAAACATATGTATGCGTAAATGCACAACTATGTTGCATTCCATTAATAATGTCATGTATTTTTTTATCGGTTTGAGTGGTTGTGGGTCCTGTGCATTATAGGTTGAAGTGTTTCATTTAGTTGCAAATAAAGGGGTATTGTATACATGGTTTCCCTTGTGAACAAAAGATGACTACCTCTTTAGACTATTTCATGGAAGTAACAAAACTCTACATACATAATACATTGAATGTGTTGTGTATGAAATGGCCACGATTAACCATAGCTCCTAATAGTAGTGTACAAATACCTCTTTACGCCGCATTTCAATCCATACACTTTGGGTCAGACTCCATCTTTGTTTTCAATTATAGAGAAGTCTTCTTGGTTTTTTCTTCCTTGTGTGTAATGTAGATGAAGAATGTGCTTGTGTTTTCCACACTTCACAAGAAGGTTTCTGCGTCACTAACTTTTGTGGCTATTATTGAAAAAGCATCATATCACTTTTGTGCGTAACGTTACGTGGGGCACATGAAGTAACAAACTTTGTTCCGTTCATTTGTACACAATTTTTGTGTACGTATGTTTCTATAGAAAACAAGTCACACATATGTACAAAATGACCATTGAGTTACTTCCATTCCCAGTAATATTGGCATCTACAAATGTAACAAGTCCTATTTACGTCACGGGTGACAGAACTATCGGTTGTACTTGCATTTCCCGTGTCAGGATGGATATACTTTCTCTTTTATGCCGAACTTTGCATTGGTGAGCACTCGTCACCCACTTTCCTACGGGACAACGTTCTCTCAAGATCCATGAGCCCTATACGCAAGCACGCAATGCATGTTCGTTTCATTTTGCAAAAAGAAAAGCGACACGTATCATGCGACATGTGATGACCAGAGAATTGGCTGGCTTTACGGACCTGGTTTGTTTGCCACTTGTCCGGACATGCCTACTTTGTTAGAATGTTTCAAGGAAAATGTGCTTTGTGCATTTTCCCTGAAAAAGAGGTCTCTAACGATGGATTGTACCACAATATCGTAAAATAGTCTCCGCAATGGATGCTTCGTTCCATCGCAGGGTGTTTGATTGTGAGGTACGCCGTGTGGTTTTCTACCTGACGTGGAACGATAGCTTAAGTTCCCACTGAAAGGTGCAGGTCTAGGTTTCCACCTCTACGGCTTGGGCCCAAAAGAAAGGGCGGTTTTACGCGATGCCTTGGTTGACACGGTGTTAATCATGCGATCCCTTTACATTGATATTGATTATTAACAAAGTTGCGTTCCATGTGAAATTCATTAAACCTTTTATGTGGTTTGCGTTCTTTTCATCCAGATTGACCACAACGGGAATTGGCATGTCAGAAACATTCTCTCAAATTTCATAAGCGAGGGCAGATGTCTATTGGGTGTTTAGTCAATCGGTCGAATGGCACTGCTTATTTTGACGTCGGTGTTGTACGTTTCTCGCCAAGCAGTAATCGAAACCTATGTGATTGCGTCCATTTGATTACGTCCACGTGAATGCCATCGTGTATGCAGTATTCTGCGATTTTGTATGTACTTGCGATAACACTCGTGTTGAACCCATACAACATAAATCTGTACCAGTTCAGCGTAAATTTCTCTCTCACAACAGTTCCTTTTCCGACTTTTCACTAGCCGTTTTGTGAAAATACTGTTCGCGCCATGGTAGATGAGTACAAACGCAGGCGAGAATTTAGTATGTCAGCAGGCGGGAGTAATGATTTCTCATCTGCCAGCATCCGAAGAAAATCAGCCATATCGAAATACAACATTACCGTACAACCTTTCGAGATAGCAATTCCCCATCTTCGACACCTGGCAAAGAACGCAACCACCAATACCGAGTTGCAGCACGGTCCGCCTAAACTAAGGCGTCGAGGTATATTCCCGCAAAAGAAAATGGGATACGCCGCGTGGCCCAGTCGCGACAAGGCCACCGATGCAACCACAAAAGGCGCTCGCTTCTTTTGCCGACGTCAACCGGCTTGTCAGTACACTTATTAATTTGACAAGATGCTGCCTCTGATCGCGACCCACTGCGTTCGTGCAACGCGCGAGTTCTGAAAAATCCGTCTGAAAAATGTTGTTCCGAGCAAGGGAGGCATGCGCGCGTGGCATCTGGCTCCTGCCCATTCTCGTCGCCGCCCTTGTGCTGAAAGGGCCGACAGTTGCTCAGTGCGCACCCCGGCGCAGCCTCCAGAGCGGCTTCAACTATGCCGACGCTCTGCGAAAGAGCCTCCTCTTCTTCGAAGGGCAGCGCTCCGGAAAGCTGCCGCCCGACCAGCGCGTCAGGTGGCGCGGCGACTCTGGACTGACGGACGGCAGAGACGTCGGAGTGAGTGGCTGAAGCAGGCTAGGGCTAAGTGCCGGAGGGAAAACGGACAGTAGCGGGGAAATGGGGAGGTTGGGGGGGGGNACTTAAGTGGCGGCTACTACGACTCGGGTGACACTATAAAGTTCGGGCTGCCGCTGGCGTTCACGGTGACCACGCTGGCATGGGCGGTGGTGGACTTTCGCGCGCAGCTGCAGGCGGCGGGGCAGTTGCAGCAAGCACTGCAGGCCGTCAAGTGGGGCGCGGACTACCTCGTCAACGCGCACCCTGAGCCCAACGTGCTGTACGCGCAGGTAAGCCCAGCTAGCCCTTCCGCAAGCCCCTCAGCCCCTAGTCGCCAAATCCATGCTCTGAGACTCTCTGGTATGCCCTGTCCTCGCTTAGACTTGTTGTTGGATTCATGCCCTCTCCTCGGCCTTGGCTCTGTCTGTGCTGCTTCCCATAAGAGCTCCGTCCGCGTGTCGCCTGTCAGCTTGCCGAGGAGCTGTATCTTCCTACTAGCAATTTGAAGGGCAGTGGCACTCACTTCGGCGATTGCGATGGCAATGGCTGCAGGTGGGCAACCCGGAAGCGGACCACAGCTGCTGGCAGCGCCCAGAAGACACGCCGAACGTGCAGAAGCCAACGTACAGGCTGGACTCGCAGCGCCCAGGCACTGAGGTGGTGGCAGAGTCCGCAGCTGCACTGGCGGCATCTGCGATGGCATGGCAAATCGCAGACTCTAGCTACGCGGCCAGGCTGCTTGTGCACGCGAAGCAGGTGAGCAGTGTGAGCTTGGTGGCAGATGGATGCGCGTTGGCGTGGAGGTTGTGAAAGGGAGATTCCACATAGCCCAAGGGCATGGTGATGGTGCCACTTCCTGCAGTGCACATTGGATGGCCGACGCGCAGTGGAGCTCACCTCACAATGCATTCGGTGACGGCAAGTGAAGATCTTGGAATTGCATTGCCGTCGCTGTTCATCCTCTCTGTGTTGCAACTCCAGGAAGAGAGAAATGAATGAGCAGCAGCCGTCCCCTCTCTTCAAACCCTGTGCTTGTGGTGACGCATGTTGAGGTCTTCAAATGAGAGTCGCGGCACCAAATTCGTGGCCTTGAATTCCCGCTGTGCGAGGCATGGACGGAAATCGAGCTGGGAAGATGAAGA
>SZWC01022958.1:18304-30754 GCA_023375785.1 Penium margaritaceum
CTTTTGATGCGTATTCGCAGTAGAGCTTTGCACTTGCGACATGGCATGCACAACACAACTGCGATGAAGGTTGTTCACTGAGGATTCCCCGTTTTTGTGCCGCAGTTGTTCACATTCGCGGACAGCTACCGCGTGACCTACACGAGGAGTATCCCAGGCGTTGAAAGATACTACAACTCCTTCTCTGGGTTTAATGTGAGTGTGCACTGCTGCAATACTGGGCGAGTTCCTTGTCGTCACTGTTTCCATGTCTCATTTGGTTTATTCATCATAACGACTGGCTGTGCCCTTACCTTTGCCGCGCTTTCTATTTGTCTCAGGACAGAATGCATGACGTACACATGCACTCATCCGCGTCTGAACTGAGTGTGAAGTGCTGAAGAAATGGCAGAATGTACATTTTCTGGGTGCAGAGACTTCACCCGTGTCGGGCTGAAATGTTCACGCTCGAAAAACGTACTTTACGTGCACATGGATGCGCATTTGATCTTCATATGCTACTCTGCGTCGTCCTTTGGTCCCAGCAAACATTTCCAGTAATGCACATGGAGTGAATGCGGCTCCTCTTTGCTTTCCCCCCACACGTGTGTATGAGAAACAGGACGAGCTGCTGTGGGCAGCAGCATGGCTTGTGCGTGCGTCTCCCAACGATGCGCAGTACGCCGCATATGTGGCCAACAACGGCGCCAGCTTTGGGGGAACAAATGTGGCACCCACTCTGAGCTGGGACAACAAGTTCAGTGGTGCACAAATTCTCCTCTCGAAGGTCTGTCCTCTCACCCCTCTTCTGAAATGAATGTGGGCCTTCCATCTCAAACTCATGCCACAATGTATGCACCTTCCCCAGCCACCATTCTCGCCTCTTTGGTCGCTACGCATGCTCGTTTGAAGCAAACTGTGTAAGTGCTTTGGTTCTCCGTGATGCAGGTTCTGTTCGAGGGCAGGCAGCCTTCGTGGACTACCAGCGCTCTGGAGCTGTACTGGAGAAGAGCCCAGGACTATGCCTGCCAGACAATCAGGGGCGCTCGTCGCACTCCAGGTCAGGATCTGCAGGTGCATATCGTGCCAGTCACGAACAAGTCGCGAGATATGGTTGCGTTGCAGTTTGCAGGGGTGCTTCCCTGCAACGCTGAGCACCTAGACTGAANTCTCGCCTCTTTGGTCGCTACGCATGCTCGTTTGAAGCAAACTGTGTAAGTGCTTTGGTTCTCCGTGATGCAGGTTCTGTTCGAGGGCAGGCAGCCTTCGTGGACTACCAGCGCTCTGGAGCTGTACTGGAGAAGAGCCCAGGACTATGCCTGCCAGACAATCAGGGGCGCTCGTCGCACTCCAGGTCAGGATCTGCAGGTGCATATCGTGCCAGTCACGAACAAGTCGCGAGATATGGTTGCGTTGCAGTTTGCAGGGGTGCTTCCCTGCAACGCTGAGCACCTAGACTGAACTTTAGCGTGGGTTCTTCTCTTTCAGACGGCTCTACTGCACCAGTGCAGTCAAGGACTAGATTGTCACGAATTTCTTCTGCGTAGCATATTGAATGGGTAACACGAGGATACTCCCAGGACTTCCAGCATCTACATTGGACCCAGGACAGCAGGCGTACTCTGCCATTTTGACACCTCCCAGTTTTGAAAGTCAAAGTGAGTCATCGTCTTCCTTTGTTCTGACTGTTTCAGGAGAGCTACTTTACGTGGATCAGTGGAGTAACCTGCAGTATGTAACTTCTGCATCACTGACACTTTCAGCGCTAGCACAGTATGCCCAGGGGGCATCCAGGTCTATCACATGTGGAGATGGCACGAGGCTGCAGCCGTCCGACCTCCGAGCGTTTGTGAAATCCCAGGTATGGAATGCTGCCAAGGGGCAGAAGGATGGCCTGTTTCCAGAAGAAGACCATCTTGATGGGCTGTACAAGGACAACTCCTTCTTCCATGGCCAGGGATGGCAAACCGCGCTTCTGCAAGTATCGCACTAGAAACGTACCGCGGTAATATAGTACCACGGTATTCATGGAGCGGTACTCTACTCTTCTGGCGGGTCAGTACCGATACTGGTACCGGTACCGTATTACCAATGGTACAATATGTACCGCAGTACGTATTGTACCGTCCCATTTTAAAACCTCGTTTTTTAGTGTATAAATCGACTACTGCAGAAAGCCTAGCGTGCATAACTCTGAAATCTACTTTCAAAGTGTTGAAAATTTCAAAAACAGTAATCAGCCATACAATCGGACATGTTTGCTCTTCGTTGGAAAGTACCGCGGTACAATACCGCGGTACGGTACCGCAATACGGAAGAGGGGTACCCCCCTAGGTGAGTACCGATACCGTACCGGTACCACCAAAACAGTAACAGTACTGCGGTACCGCGATACCACGGTACAAAACCGCGGTATGCCGCGGTACCGGAAGTACCACTTCCATCCCCGACCATGGCTGTTGATGCTTGAGTGTCTACATCGTGTCTCTATGGATTTATGCTACCTCTTTACCGCTTTTCATCTGTGTCATGTGCGCAGGTGGACTACATTTTAGGAAACAACCCTCTTGGCATGAGCTACATGGTTGGCTTTGGAACCAACTTCCCAAGGAAGATCCACCACCGTGGCTCATCCATTCCTTCCATTCAGCAGCTTCCTCCTGGCCTGGCATGCGGTGCGGGTTGGACCTACTTTCATTCTCCCAACCCCAACCCCAACATCCTAGAGGGAGCCGTGGTGGGTGGTCCAAGTGATAGAGATGGGTTTTCTGACCAGCGAGACAACTACCAGCAGAGTGAGGTGTCGACATACGTCAACTCTCCATTGGTGGGAGCGCTTGCTGTCCTTGCTGGTGGATCTTCTCCAACGACTCCCATCCCAACGCTTACGACTCCCACCCCTTGCTAGCTTCAGAATGACACTGGACCGATGGACCGATTCCTAATTCTGGAAGCAAACAATCCTTGGCACAGTCCACGATACAGATGATACAAGTCCAGATCAAGTGCAACCCACTGTTTTTGGAAGTGGTGATATCAAATTTGCTGAGATCCTCACTGCTCTTGTGCAGGAAACCTGCTACTTTTTGTGGTCTTTTTAATTGATGTTTTATTTCACTGTTCCTTTCGGCTGCTATCCAATCATTCAAGACAGGCACCTGGGTGTCCCGTAACCTCATTCCTGTTTCTTCATAATGAGCGTCATCTGTGCTTTTCATCATGATTCTGTGGTGAGTTCCTGCTCAGAGTGTTGGCATGCACGGCAAGGCAGCCTTCTGTCTAGTCCAACTCTATGCCAGCTCCTTCTTCTGTAACCTGGGACAACGGGAGCAACTTGTGTTTGACATTGTGTAAGAGATGCTTGCACTTGACAGTGCAAGCATCTCTCTGACCAATCGACACTAGCATATGGGAATGCACTCCTTTGGCGTGCAGAAGCACGCCAGTCGCACTGTCAGACCTGATGGGCATCAGTCGTGGCCGTGGGTAGTTCTGTGAGAGCTGGAACACTGAATCCTTTGAATCTCAAATGAAAACAGTCAAGCAATACATCGTGTTACAAGAGGCGGAGGCTCGAAACAAAAAGAAACCATGTACCCTCTTGGGAGCACAGCAATAGAGCACAAGACTGCACTTCAAATGCAGGCGGGCGAACCACCGGACCCGTTGAGTACCTCTTCAGCAGTTGGCCACGCAGTACTTGCCGTTGATAGGAGTGAGCGCGGGGCAGGAAGCCGGCCAGCCGACGGCAGGGAGGGCAGACACCAGTTTGGCTGCCCCTCCAAAGACGCAGGCGTTGGTGCCCTCCGCCGGGAACTTCTTGGCATACCAGGAGTGGAAGGCGTAAGTGGCTCTGGCGAAGTGAGTGTCGGGGCTGGAACATGCAGCCCCAGGGTTGATGCGGCTGCAGCTGGCCCGGTCTGCGCCACACAGCCAGTCCAAAGCCCCCTGGACCCTAGCCATGGCGTCGCCAGCGCAGGTGGGGACAGTGGGGGCAGGGCTGGAAGGAGAGCCTGCACCGTCAGGGCAGATGGTGACGTTGTAGCTGGTGTGCACGGGGCAGTTGTGGTTGCCCCCCTCGTCGTCGTACGCGTAGCTGTAGGCCGTGGGGCACTGCTGCCGAAGCAGCTTCACGAACTGCGTCTGCACCACAGGGCCGGTTCTGCACTGGTCGACAGTGATGGGCGGGGTGGGGCAGCACATGTCCATGCCAGGGGCCACGATTTCCGGCCTGCCCAAGCCCAAAGGTGTAGGCCAGTTCCACTTCTTGCAGGGCGCCAGGCAGGCGATGGTCGTTCCGTCCTTGCGCACGCGCAGGTCGCCAAGGCCGCTGATCTCAGAGCTAGGGCACTTACTCAGGGCCAAAGCACACGTGGTGGTGACGCAGCTCCCGGACTCCGGCACACCGCGCGGCACGATCTTGACGGGCAGTGTGTAGCCGTCCACCAGGCTTACGTCGTAGAAGGAGTCCTGCCCAGAGCTGCTGGACGGGAAGAAGAACTCCACCTTGGTGTCCGCGGGCGGCTCGCATCCCGAGGCGGGGCAGGGGGGGACGGAATCTCCCATGGCGCAACTGGTCCCGTCGTCCCTGCACCCGATCTTTGGCCACAGCCTGCCGGCCCAGCCGCTGTCGGGGATGGAGTAGCGATATGTCAGCCCCGGACTCACGCGCAGGCTGCCCCCAGGCAGCGGCGAGTTTTCGCTGTTGGGCGTCTGGCCCATCCACACGGGGAAGCCGCACTTGTTGGTCACGCTGATGCTTCGATCCAAGGCCACAGTGCTGCCGACGCACATGCACGCCACCGCCGCCGCCACCACCACAANACCACAATTGCCTGAAGCATGGCTCCGGAAGCCACGCCCCGGGGGCTACTGCGCGCAACGGCCAGCCGCCGCGCCTTGAGTGTGTTCATGTCGTGGGAAATGGTGGTGGACTACACAAAAGGGTTCCAGCGTGCACTCGTTTTCTATGTAACCTGTGAACTGCTGCCGAGTAGGGGATGATGGAGTTTGCAGAGAAGTGCAGCAACCCGGTGCCAGCTCTCCACTCATGTTCAAGAGCTGGCACTGGCCATGCTATATACTGTGCGCAAATAGCAGTAGCAGGAGGAGGTTCCTGCTCTTGCGAGGAGGAGGAGCAGCAGCACTCCCGAGCGAGCTCCAGAGTCCAACTTCTGTGAAGGCAATCGCAGCACCCCCCCCCCCCCCCCCCCCCCCCCCCCCCCNCGTGCGCAGGACGCATCAAACACAGCGCAGAAATCGGTGCCAAGAATTATCGGAGCCCATTGCTTGCTATCGCAACAATTATTTGGGATTTCCTGCTTCTGTTCTGGGGTAGAGCAGATGTCATTTTCGAAAACAACAACAAAGCATGGACTGGAGATGGTGCTGTACCGCCCGCCAGCGTGATAGGTGCAGAAGGGAACGCATAGTCACTCGGGCCAACGCCAGCATAAAGAGCATCACAGGCCAGTTCTCGCTGGACCTGGATTCACGATGAAAAGGCGGCAAGTAAACCAGATGAAGTCGTGGAGCTGTCGACCACAGCATGCCACCACGCCACCACAACGCCCATCAGTCGGCTCGTGATAGACTCGCGAGGTCCACATAATTGTCTCGAGAGAGGAGGCCGATGAAAGGAGTGCCGTGTTCCGCGGCGTTGCTTTTGTGTTTTGCATCTACCGCCGACGATGCGGCACGCTTGGACTGACACGGTGTAGGTTGGGAACTAGACGAACATAAGGTCGAGTACTTCGTTATTGACCAGTTTGAAGCATTTTTGTCTGAGGTGATTCGACTCTTCATTTTGTAAGCAATAATGGTCGTCACAAAACTTGTTCTTAGTAATTATCCGATCTCCGCATTGTCGTTCTTAGTTTTGTCACCGCTAACAAATATGTTTTCTAGCCTCACACTTATAGGGACAAATCTTTCCTAGTCCAGAAATGTTCTGGTGAAGAGTTTTGGGTCTAAAGAATACTATGAAAACATTGTCAATGAAAACCAAAATCAATGTCGGTCCAATTTAGAAAACGTTTTACATCATAAGAAACAGAGATTCATGCATGAATGCATCTAGCTAACATGTTTTCAACTTCATTTTTNCAAAACATACTTGAATGGAAAAAAATCGAATTCCACATTGATACACAAAGTGCATTAAAATGAAAAATGACATGACAATTCACTGAAAATGAAATATTTATACCAATAAAAAATTTACATCACTATGCATTGAAGGAAAAGAGTAGATATTATCGATTTCTGAAAGCTGAAAATTCTATTTCAATGTACTATGCAACATGAAAAAAGATACGTTTACGTCCATGTTAATTGTAATATGAAAACAGAGACATGTATAACCGTTTGTGCTTAGGAATAAACATTTATAGGTATCTAATCTGGAAACATTAGCATCTTTATGGAATTTTTAAGATACTTCAATCCTTTCAAAAGAGTTACATTATGATCATTCAATATTCTGGGCTTTTTAATGAATCACTTTCCAGAAGGTTCTCAACAACATGAAATCAAACTCAATTGCAGGTTTCAACCATCATCATAAATGTTTCCATGCGTGCTANAACTCTTCAATAAGGAAATAAGTATCTATTACAATATCTCAAGCATTCATCATCTATCTAAACTTTCATCATGTAATATTTTGAATTCTTTGCAAAATCACAAAGGATCTAAAAAATTTGAATTTTCATTTCTGTTTTGGAATGAAGAAACATTTGGAGACAAATTTCATGTAACATTTAAATGGAAATTTCATTTTAAACGGTTATAAATCAATGTCATACCAAATAATTTAGCAATTCACATATTTGGCCTTTTGATGAAGTCATTAGAAAATGTGTTTCTAGTGTCACGCATTGTTACATTAATTCCACTGGTAGTTATGAATAGAAGTGGAAGTTTGATGACAAATTGTAATTATCTTAAGGACTTATTCTTTTTCAAAGCACTTACATTTTACACAACACTTGACACTGTTCCTAGATTTATGATGGAGTTAAACATTATTTCTAGTCTAAAACAAATTGAGTTTCTCCTTGTCCAGCCAGATAAACTCATGGTGTAGTCATTAATTCTTATGACGTGGGAAGTTTTAGCAGTGAAACCCTAGCATGTAGTGTTGGGGTGAATAGGGAATCAAGGCTGGCCATAGCCACCCTGTAGTACCGAAAAAACCCGTTTGAAGAATCGACCACGTAGTCGTGGTTTGAGTGGGTGTCATTCCACTTCATAATAGATACATTGCATACTTCAAGCATCCTTGGTCATTGATGCCTTACGTTGTCTAGGCATGCAGATACATCGGTGTCAGTTTAATGTGTCATTATGTCTAGCTATGGAAAGTAAAGTGATTCTAGTTTGTGGTAGGCATTTATCATTCACTCCCACTTGCACATCATTGCAAACCACACCAACACAATCTCATCTACTGACACTACCAACATGATTGCCCACATTTGACATGATATAATTGATAGATTTGATGAAACATCCTATTCTTGGTGACTCTATTCATGCACACATGCATCCCATTCATAAACCAATTTTGATGTTAAGCTCCACTGCCATGGTTGGCGTCATTTTTGTATGACTTGTATAGAGTCCCTAACATTGGTTGTTGGGGTACATGGGGAATCCTGACTGGCCATAGCCACCCCCCGATTTCCAAGGGACCCCTTTGAAAAACAAACCACTTTTTTGTAGTTGGAGTGGTTGTCCATTCAGTCCATAGTAGATGCATTGCAGTGTTCTAGCAGCGATGGTCGTTGATGTCTTTTGTGGTCTAGGCATGCAAGATACTTCGTGGTTTATTTGGAGTTTCGTTGTGTCTACCTACGTAGAGTAAAGTGAGTCTAGTTTGTGATAGGAATTTCTCATTCACTCCCACTTGTACATCACTGCAAAACACACCAACACGATCTCATTCATTGACGATGCCAACATGATCACCAAGCTTTGACATGACCCAATTGGCATGTTTGATGACCCAACCTATCTCTATTACTTGATTCATGCACACATGCATCTCTAATGTGAACCACTTTTGTTTTTCACATCCATTGCCATGCATAGCTTCATATTCATGTGACTTGTATAGAGTCCCTAGCATGTGGTTTTGAGGTGAATTTGGAATCGTGACTGGCCATAGCCACCGTTGAAGAATAAACCACGTTGACGTGGTTTGAGTGGGTACCTGTCCAATCCACATTAGATGCATTGCATTGTTCAAGAACCGTTGGCTGCTAACATCTTTCCTTGTTGTGACGTGTACGATACATTGTGGTCATTTTCGTGTGTTGTTGTGTCTAGCTGCATGGAGTAGAGTAATTCTAGTTTGTGATAGGAGTTTATCATTCACTCCCACTTACACATCATTGCAAACCACACCAACAAGATCCCATCTATTGACCTTGCCAAAATGATTACGGACTTTAGACATGACCCGAGTGACGTGTGTGTTGATCCAATACATTTTTTGCAACTCAATTCATCCACACATGCATCCCATATGTGAACCATATTTGTTGTTCACAGCCATAGCCATGGATGGCGTCATGTTCATGTGACATGTACAGAGTCCCTGCCATGTGGTGTTGGGGTGAATTGGAAATCAAGACAAGCCATGACCACCTTGTAGTTACAGAAGGGACCCCTTTGAAGAGGCAACCACGTCGTCGTGGTTTGAGTGGGGGTATGTTCAGTCCACATTAGATGCATTGCATTGTTCAAGCACCGTTGGCCGTTGACGTCTTTTGTCGTCTAAGCATGCACGATATGTCGGTGTCACTTTGGTGAGCTTTTGTTTCTACCTGCATAGAGTAAAGTGAGTCTAGTTTGTGATAGGAATTTCTCATTCACTCCCACTTCCACATCATTTCGAACCACGCCAACACCATCTTATCTATTGACAATGCTAACATGATTGCCAACTTTCGACATGACCCATTTGACAGATTTGATGACCGAGCCTCTCTTTGCTAACTCGATTCATGCACACATGCATCCCACTTTTTGAGCCACTTTTGTTGTTGAGATCCAGAGCCATGGATAGCATCATGTTTTAGTGACTTATGTAGAGACTATAGCATTTGGTGTTAGGGAGCATTACGAATCTTGAATGGCCATTCCTATCTCGTGGTTGTGGAAGGGACCCCGTTAAATAACTAACACTGTCGTGATGGTTCAAGTGTGTGTTATTTTATTCCAAAGTAGATTCATTGCATAGTTTGAGCACCGATGGCCATTCATGTCTTTTGTTCTCTAGGCATGTAGGATAGGTCATGGTCATTTTGGTGTGTCCTTGTGTCTACTTACGTAGACTAAAGTGAGTCTAGTTTGTGATAGGTATTTATTATTCACTCCCACTTGCATATCATGGCAAACCACATCAGCACAATCTCATCCATTGACAATGCCAACATAGTTACCAGATGGCAACATAATCAAACTGACAGATTTGATGACCCAACCTATCTTTTGCGACTCAATCCATGCACACATGCATCCCATCTATTAACCACTTTTATTATTGATATCCACATTCTTGGATGGCGTCATTTTCTCTTGACCTGTCTAAAGTGTATAACATGTGGTATTGGGGTACATTGGGCACTTTGACTTAGCATAGCCACCCCAAGGTTACGAAAGGGACCCCTTTTTAGAACCAACCACGTTGTTGTGGTTTGAGTAGGTGTGGGTCCAATCCATAGTAGATGCATTGCATTGTTGAATCACCAATGGCTGTTGATGTCTTTTTTTGTCTAAGCACGTAGGATTCTTTGTGGTTAGTTTGGTAAACCGTTCGGTCTTATGAGGTAAAGTTAAGTGAGTCTAGTTTGTGAAAGGAACTTCTCATTCACTCCCACTTGCAAATCATTGTATACAACGCCAACCTGAGATCATCTCTTCACAATGCCAACATGATCAATTGTATTGATGATTGGTGCGCAAGGTAAGGAGGTAAGTGCTATCTCAAACATTTTCATTTCATTAAATAAGATGCATAGAAGCATCAACCCAAAATCATTGGTTTTTCTATGGCAATACATTCAATGCTATAGGACAAATGAAATTATCTTGAGAGTTTACATATGTATTGTTATATGGAGAAAAAACCATGTGCCTACCATTTGTACTTTTAGAGCACAATTAAGGTTCTAGACATCTATTTGTGGCTATACATGCATGCATCGTAATGTAGACATACCAAATATGAATTGCATTTAGGCATTTTAGTCATGGTCCAAGATGATGTAATCTAACCATACTAGACGTAAGAAAGATAATGGCATTTAGGCATGTTAGACATATTATGCGTGCAGACACACTTACACCACTACGTTACTTGCATATTGGCATTATAGTCATAATCTAACAGATGGTTATCTTACAACACTATACTTACGTGGCATATTGCTATTGTAATAATATTAGACATATCAAGAATAAAGACACACAAGTATCACTACATTACATACATTTTGGCATTTTAGTCAAAACCTCATATGATACCATGAAACCATACTACACATAGGTGGCATATTGAAATTGAAAGCCTTTTGTAAATATTAAGAATAGAGACAAACTAATGTCACTGAGCCAATATCACGTTTGCATTGTTGAGGTGTATCTGTATAGTGTTGTGCAGAAATTACAAAACAAAATGACCATTTTCTAGTCGTAATAATGCTGCCTATATGAATGATGTACCGTTGTCCATACACCAACATGCAATTCATTGTGCTTGATTTGGAGGAAAGTTTTGAAACACAATTATGTTTCCATTCTAGAATTATTTCTAAAAAGTGTTGTAGAGAAATTATAAAAACACAATGAAGTACCTTTGTGTTTGATTGCATTATTCACCCAAGGGGAAAATGTGAGCAACAATGCCACGCACAAAAAATCAAAAGAAACATCCAAAATCAGTTTACATCTGAACATATCAAGGATGTCATGTATGCATACCTCCTTTTAGAACTTTAGGAAAAACACTGGCACAATGGCCAAAACTGTACAATCGTACTTGCTATACAATTGTACTAAAAAAACCTAAATCCTGAAAAATAAAAAACGTTTGCAATTACATTTAAAACTAAAAAATCCATGGATGATTGTTATCCATGGATAATCATCACATACAAAATGTACTTATACCTCCAATGGTAACTATTAGAAGAACATTATCCCAAAGTACCATTTCATAAGTTCATACACATAATGGAAGACAAGTAACACATTTTTGTGACAAAGAACTCCCTTTTAAGCCACGCAATTGATGATTGTTTTACCTAGATTATCACACCTAGCACTTGTGTACCACAAAGTTTACGTACTACATTTTACACCACGTAATTCATATGTGTTATTTGTCTAAAGGACATTCTGCAGCCAGGGGGGAACGTAATGAGTGGGTGCGCGTCTGCGCTCACATTGTTGTGGTTTGAGTGAGAAATGGTGGTGGACAACATAAAAAGGGTTCCAACGTACACTCATTTTCTACATATCTATGAACTCCTGCCAAGAAGAGAACGATGGGGTTTCAAGAGAAGTGCAGCAGCCCGGTGCCAGCTTGCCACACATGCTCAAGAGCTAGCGTTGGCCATGCTATATTCTATGCGCAAATAGCAATGGCAGAACGAGGTTCTTTCTCTTACCACGAGGAGAAGCACCAACACTCTTGAGCAAATCTAGAGTTTAACTTCTTTGACGGCACTCATCGCCCCCCCCCCTCTTCTGCCGTTCGTAAGATGCATCAAACATAGCACAAAACGTGGTGCAAAACATAGATGTTATCACTTTCTAAAAGCGTAAAGTTCTATTTCAATGTACTATGGAACATGTAGAAAACACAAAATCTCTTCTATGCTAAAAAAAGTTTGAAAATGGAGACATGTTTTGTAACCCTTTGTCGGTAGAAAGAAAAACTTTATGGGTACCTCTTTTGGATGGCTTACTATGTTGAAGAAAATTCTTAGATGATTCATTGCTTTCAAGAGAGTGGTACATAGTGATCATTGAATGTTTTGGGTTTTTGTATGAAGCACTTTCCACAAGGTTCTCAACAACATGAAATCAAACTCACTTGTAGGCTTCAACCATCATCATAAGAGTTTCTATGCGAAGTAAAACTCTTCAATGAGGAAATGATCTTATGTCAAAACTTGTCAAGCGTTCATCATCTATGTAAGCGTTCATCATCTATTTAGATAATACACCCATGATATTCAAAGTTCTTTGCAAAATCATAAAGTGTTTAGAAAATATTTAACTTTCATTTTTTTATTGAAAAGACCAAGCCTTTAATCGTGTTTTGGCCATAGCCACCCTCTAGTCCTCGAAGGGACCTCTTTGAAGAACCAACCATGTCATCGTGGTTCTAGTGGGTGTCATTTTGATCCACATTAGGTGCGTTGCATTGTTCAAGCACTGTTGGCCATTGATGCCTTT
>SZWC01022959.1:26011-40842 GCA_023375785.1 Penium margaritaceum
AAATAAGTAGAAGAAGAAAAGAGAATCATAAGGGGAAGCATTTAAGGGAAAAGGATAGGAGGAAAGCAATCAAAGGGAATGGAAGGGCTGCATGAGGCTGGATGCGATGCAGGACAGGAGAGGGAGAGACAGGAGAGGGAGAGACAGGAGAGGGAGAGACAGGAGAGGGAGAGACAGGAGAGGGAGAGACAGGAGAGGGAAAGACAGGAGAGGACGAGGATGGAGAGGGAGAGAATTTGGACCATCAGAAAAAGAGGGGGAAAAGGCAGAGATTCACGTACGGAATTATGGGTTTAGGGGCGGGGGGGGAGGGAAGGAGAGGGTTCACAAAATTCCAGATGCAAGTTCGTGTGGGGGCATAGGGGCAGCCACATGGGCATGGGGGCATGGGGCCGTAGGGGCACCCTCATACACAGAATTTTTCGCAAGAAATCAGCCAGAAGCCAAATTACTTCTTCTATTCTCTTCTATCTCTCTACTCTCTGACTGTTCCATGCCATACCGGATGTGATAGGATGGCGCAGATGAAGGGGACAAACAACATACCGGATGTGATACGATGGTGCGGATGAAGTCGACAAACAACATACCGGATGTGATAGGATGGTGTGGATGAAGTCGACAAACAACATACCGGATGTGATTCGATGGTGCGGATGAAGTCGACAAACAACATACCGGATGTGATAGGATGTTGCGGATGAAGTCGACAAACAACATACCGGATGTGATACGATGGTGCGGATGAAGTCGACAAACAACATACCGGATGTGATAGGATGGTGCGGATGAAGTCGACAAACAACATACCGGATGTGATACGAGGGCGCGGATGAAGTCGACAAACAACATACTGGATGTGATAGGATGGTGCGGATGAAGGGGACAAACAACATACCGGATGTCATACGATGGTGCGGATGAAGGCGACAAACAACATACCGGAGGTGATACGATGGTGCGGATGAAGGCGACAAACAACATACCGGAGGTGATACGATGGTGCGGATGAAGGCGACAAACAACATACCGGAGGTGATACGATGGTGCGGATGAAGGCGACAAACAACATACCGGAGGTGATACGATGGTGCGGATGAAGGCGACAAACAACATACCGGAGGTGATACGATGGTGCGGATGAAGGCGACAAACAACATACCGGAGGTGATACGATGGTGCGGATGAAGGCGACAAACAACATACCGGAGGTGATACGATGGTGCGGATGAAGGCGACAAACAACATACCGGAGGTGATACGATGGTGCGGATGAAGGCGACAAACAACATACCGGAGGTGATACGATGGTGCGGATGAAGGCGACAAACAACATACCGGAGGTGATACGATGGTGCGGATGAAGGCGACAAACAACATACCGGAGGTGATACGATGGTGCGGATGAAGGCGACAAACAACATACCGGAGGTGATACGATGGTGCGGATGAAGGCGACAAACAACATACCGGAGGTGATACGATGGTGCGGATGAAGGCGACAAACAACATACCGGAGGTGATACGATGGTGCGGATGAAGGCGACAAACAACATACCGGAGGTGATACGATGGTGCGGATGAAGGCGACAAACAACATACCGGAGGTGATACGATGGTGCGGATGAAGGCGACAAACAACATACCGGAGGTGATACGATGGTGCGGATGAAGGCGACAAACAACATACCGGAGGTGATACGATGGTGCGGATGAAGGCGACAAACAACATACCGGAGGTGATACGATGGTGCGGATGAAGGCGACAAACAACATACCGGAGGTGATACGATGGTGCGGATGAAGGCGACAAACAACATACCGGAGGTGATACGATGGTGCGGATGAAGGCGACAAACAACATACCGGAGGTGATACGATGGTGCGGATGAAGGCGACAAACAACATACCGGAGGTGATACGATGGTGCGGATGAAGGCGACAAACAACATACCGGAGGTGATACGATGGTGCGGATGAAGGCGACAAACAACATACCGGAGGTGATACGATGGTGCGGATGAAGGCGACAAACAACATACCGGAGGTGATACGATGGTGCGGATGAAGGCGACAAACAACATACCGGAGGTGATACGATGGTGCGGATGAAGGCGACAAACAACATACCGGAGGTGATACGATGGTGCGGATGAAGGCGACAAACAACATACCGGAGGTGATACGATGGTGCGGATGAAGGCGACAAACAACATACCGGAGGTGATACGATGGTGCGGATGAAGGCGACAAACAACATACCGGATGTGATACGAGGGCGCGGATGAAGTCGACAAACAACATACCGGATGTGATACGATGGTGCGGATGAAGTCCACAAACAACATACCGGATGTGATACGATGGTGCGGATGAAGTCGACAAACAACATACCGGATGTGATACCATGGTGCGGATGAAGTCGACAAACAACATACCGGATGTGATATGATGGTGCGGATGAAGTCGACAAACAACATACCGGATGTGATATGATGGTGCGGATGAAGTCGACAAACAACATACCGGATGTGATACGTGGTGCGGATGAAGTCGACAAATAACATACCGGATGTGATACGATGGTGCGGAGGAAGTCGACAAACAACATACCGGATCTGATACGATGGCGCGGATGAAGTCGACAAACAACATACTGGGTGTGATACGATGGTGCGGATGAAGTCCACAAACAACATACCGGATGTGATACGTGGTGCGGATGAAGTCGACAAATAACATACCGGATGTGATACGATGGTGCGGAGGAAGTCGACAAACAACATACCGGATCTGATACGATGGCGCGGATGAAGTCGACAAACAACATACTGGGTGTGATACGATGGTGCGGATGAAGTCCACAAACAACATACCGGATGTGATACGTGGTGCGGATGAAGTCGACAAATAACATACCGGATGTGATACGATGGTGCGGAGGAAGTCGACAAACAACATACCGGATCTGATACGATGGCGCGGATGAAGTCGACAAACAACATACTGGGTGTGATACGATGGTGCGGATGAAGTCCACAAACAACATACCGGATGTGATACGTGGTGCGGATGAAGTCGACAAATAACATACCGGATGTGATACGATGGTGCGGAGGAAGTCGACAAACAACATACCGGATCTGATACGATGGCGCGGATGAAGTCGACAAACAACATACTGGGTGTGATACGATGGTGCGGATGAAGTCCACAAACAACATACCGGATGTGATACGTGGTGCGGATGAAGTCGACAAATAACATACCGGATGTGATACGATGGTGCGGAGGAAGTCGACAAACAACATACCGGATCTGATACGATGGCGCGGATGAAGTCGACAAACAACATACTGGGTGTGATACGATGGTGCGGATGAAGTCCACAAACAACATACCGGATGTGATACGTGGTGCGGATGAAGTCGACAAATAACATACCGGATGTGATACGATGGTGCGGAGGAAGTCGACAAACAACATACCGGATCTGATACGATGGCGCGGATGAAGTCGACAAACAACATACTGGGTGTGATACGATGGTGCGGATGAAGTCCACAAACAACATACCGGATGTGATACGTGGTGCGGATGAAGTCGACAAATAACATACCGGATGTGATACGATGGTGCGGAGGAAGTCGACAAACAACATACCGGATCTGATACGATGGCGCGGATGAAGTCGACAAACAACATACTGGGTGTGATACGATGGTGCGGATGAAGTCCACAAACAACATACCGGATGTGATACGTGGTGCGGATGAAGTCGACAAATAACATACCGGATGTGATACGATGGTGCGGAGGAAGTCGACAAACAACATACCGGATCTGATACGATGGCGCGGATGAAGTCGACAAACAACATACTGGGTGTGATACGATGGTGCGGATGAAGTCCACAAACAACATACCGGATGTGATACGTGGTGCGGATGAAGTCGACAAATAACATACCGGATGTGATACGATGGTGCGGAGGAAGTCGACAAACAACATACCGGATCTGATACGATGGCGCGGATGAAGTCGACAAACAACATACTGGGTGTGATACGATGGTGCGGATGAAGTCCACAAACAACATACCGGATGTGATACGTGGTGCGGATGAAGTCGACAAATAACATACCGGATGTGATACGATGGTGCGGAGGAAGTCGACAAACAACATACCGGATCTGATACGATGGCGCGGATGAAGTCGACAAACAACATACTGGGTGTGATACGATGGTGCGGATGAAGTCCACAAACAACATACCGGATGTGATACGTGGTGCGGATGAAGTCGACAAATAACATACCGGATGTGATACGATGGTGCGGAGGAAGTCGACAAACAACATACCGGATCTGATACGATGGCGCGGATGAAGTCGACAAACAACATACTGGGTGTGATACGATGGTGCGGATGAAGTCCACAAACAACATACCGGATGTGATACGTGGTGCGGATGAAGTCGACAAATAACATACCGGATGTGATACGATGGTGCGGAGGAAGTCGACAAACAACATACCGGATCTGATACGATGGCGCGGATGAAGTCGACAAACAACATACTGGGTGTGATACGATGGTGCGGATGAAGTCCACAAACAACATACCGGATGTGATACGTGGTGCGGATGAAGTCGACAAATAACATACCGGATGTGATACGATGGTGCGGAGGAAGTCGACAAACAACATACCGGATCTGATACGATGGCGCGGATGAAGTCGACAAACAACATACTGGGTGTGATACGATGGTGCGGATGAAGTCCACAAACAACATACCGGATGTGATACGTGGTGCGGATGAAGTCGACAAATAACATACCGGATGTGATACGATGGTGCGGAGGAAGTCGACAAACAACATACCGGATCTGATACGATGGCGCGGATGAAGTCGACAAACAACATACTGGGTGTGATACGATGGTGCGGATGAAGTCCACAAACAACATACCGGATGTGATACGTGGTGCGGATGAAGTCGACAAATAACATACCGGATGTGATACGATGGTGCGGAGGAAGTCGACAAACAACATACCGGATCTGATACGATGGCGCGGATGAAGTCGACAAACAACATACTGGGTGTGATACGATGGTGCGGATGAAGTCCACAAACAACATACCGGATGTGATACGTGGTGCGGATGAAGTCGACAAATAACATACCGGATGTGATACGATGGTGCGGAGGAAGTCGACAAACAACATACCGGATCTGATACGATGGCGCGGATGAAGTCGACAAACAACATACTGGGTGTGATACGATGGTGCGGATGAAGTCCACAAACAACATACCGGATGTGATACGTGGTGCGGATGAAGTCGACAAATAACATACCGGATGTGATACGATGGTGCGGAGGAAGTCGACAAACAACATACCGGATCTGATACGATGGCGCGGATGAAGTCGACAAACAACATACTGGGTGTGATACGATGGTGCGGATGAAGTCGACAAACAACATACCGGATGTGATACGATGGTGCGGATGAAGTCGACAAACAACATACCGGATGTGATACGATGGTCCGGATGAAGTCGACAAACAACATACCGGATGTGATACGATGGTGCGGAGGAAGTCGACAAACAACATACCGGATGTGATACGATGGTGCGGATGAAGTCGACAAACAACATACCGGATGTGATACGATGGTGCGGATGAAGTCGACAAACAACATACCGGATGTGATAGGATGGTGCGGATGAAGTCGACAAACAACATACCGGATGTGATAGGATGGTGCGGATCAAGTCGACAAACAACATACCGGATGTGATAGGATGGCGTGGATGAAGTCGACAAACAACATACCGGATATGATACGATGGTGCGGATGAAGTCGACAAACAACATACCGGATGTGATACGATGGTGCGGATGAAGTCGACAAACAACATACCGGATGTGATACGATGGTGCGGATGAAGTCGACAAACAACATACCGGATATGATACGATGGTGCGGATGAAGTCGACAAACAACAAACCGGATGTGATACGATGGTGCGGATGATGTCGACAAACAACATACCGGATGTGATACGATGGGGCGGATGAAGTCGGCAAACAACATACCGGATGTGATACGATGGGGCGGATGAAGTCGGCAAACAACATACCGGATGTGATACGATGGGGCGGATGAAGTCGGCAAACAACATACCGGATGTGATACGATGGGGCGGATGAAGTCGGCAAACAACATACCGGATGTGATACGATGGGGCGGATGAAGTCGGCAAACAACATACCGGATGTGATACGATGGGGCGGATGAAGTCGGCAAACAACATACCGGATGTGATACGATGGGGCGGATGAAGTCGGCAAACAACATACCGGATGTGATACGATGGGGCGGATGAAGTCGGCAAACAACATACCGGATGTGATACGATGGTGCGGATGAAGTCGACAAACAACATACCGGATGTGATACGATGGTGCGGATGAAGGCGACAAACAACATACCGGATGTGATACGATGGTGCGGATGAAGTCGACAAACAACATACCGGATGTGATACGATGGCGCAGATGAAGTCGGCAAACAACATACCGGATGTGATACGATGGCGCGGATGAAGTCGACAAACAACATACTGGATGTGATACGATGGTCCGGATGAAGTCGACAAACAACATACAGGATGTGATACGATGGTGCGGATGAAGTCGACAAACAACATACCGGATGTGATACGATGGTGCGGATGAAGTCGACAAACAACATACCGGATGTGATACGATGGTGCGGATGAAGTCGACAAACAACATACCGGATGTGATACGATGGTGCGGATGAAGTCGACAAACAACATACCGGATGTGATACGATGGTCCGGATGAAGTCGACAAACAACATACAGGATGTGATACGATGGTGCGGATGAAGTCGACAAACAACATACCGGATGTGATACGATGGTGCGGATGAAGTCCACAAACAACATACCGGATGTGATACGATGGTGCGGATGAAGTCGACAAACAACGTACCGGATGTGATTCGATGGTGCGGATGAAGTCGACAAACAACATACCGGATGTGATACGATGGTGCGGATGAAGGCGATGTTGTTGAAAGGACCCTCCACATAGTAGTGGTCTAGCGCTCGCTGTCACACCATCAAACACCGGTGGGTGGGGAGGGGGGAGGGGGTGGGAATCGACGTCTCAGTGCGGCAGAGGAGTAGGTAGGAGTGGGACGTTCAGAGTAATCTTACTAAGCCGCTTCGCAAAGCGACTTTAACTTAAAAAATAGCTCAGAGCGGCAGAGGAGGACGTAGGAGCGGGACGTTCAGGAGAGGTGTACCACGTATCCGAGGGTAAAGAGGCGTTTTTTTAGCAGACCGGTTTCGGCCGAGGGGCCTTCATCAGTGAACGACGGCGATGTTGTTCGAAAGACAGCTCCAAAAAGCACTGATCTAGAAGACATAGTAGTGGTCTAGCGCTTGCAGTCACACGATCCAGCATGCATGTGCAGACACATGCACACAAGCATGGAGCGGAAGACAAGACAGAAGGGGGGGAGGGGGGAAGTGGGGTGGGGGAGAGAGAGAGAGAGGGAGGGAGAGAGAGAGAGAGAGAGAGAGAGAGAGAGAGAGAGAGAGAGAGAGAGAGAGAGAGAGAGAGAGAGAGAGAGAGAGAGAGAGATAGAGAGAGAGAGAGAGAGAGAGAGAGAGAGAGGGAGAGAGAGAGAGAGACAGAGAGAGAGAGAGAGAGAGAGAGAGAGAGGGAGAGAGAGAGAGAGAGAGAGAGAGAGAGAAAGAGAGAGAGAGAGAGAGAGAGAGAGAGAGCGCCACAACTACTGCGTTCAACACAGTTTGGCACAACACGGCATAGAACAGCATGTCACAGCACTGCATGACATTCTCCACGGCACATTATGGCACGGCATGACATGGCATGGCACAGCATAGCATGGCACACGGCAAGGGACTGTACATAACATAACAGCATACAACGGCACAGCATGGCATGTCACGAAACTGCACAGCATCATATGGCATGGCACTTCATGGTATGGCATGGGGTGGCAAGGCATGGCACCGTGTTGCACGGCACAGCATAGCACAACCCAGCATGGCATGGCATGGAGCAGCATGGCACAGCACGCTACAGAGCGGCATAGCATGACATCGCATAGCCTTGTCCGGCACAGCATGGCACGACATAGCACGGCATGGCACAGCATGGCACGGCTGTAGAGAAAAGCATGGCACAGCATGGCGCGGCTGTAGAGCAAAGCATGGCACAGCATGGCACGGCATGGCACAGCACGGCACGGCTGTAGAGCAAACCATGGCATGGCACGTCACAGTATGGCACAGCATGGTGTGGCATGGCGCGGAACAGCATGTCCTGGCATGGCGCTGGCATGGCACAGCATGGCATGACACAGCATGGCATGGCACTGCATGGCATGACACAGCATGGCATGGCACTGCATGGCATGGCACTGCATGGCATGGCACTGCATGGCATGGCACTGCATGGCATGGCACTGCATGGCATGGCACTGCATGGCATGGCACTGCATGGCATGGCACAGCATGGCATGGCACTGCATGGCATGGCACTGCATGGCATGGCACTGCATGGCATGGCACTGCATGGCATGGCACTGCATGGCATGGCACTGCATGGCATGGCAGGAAGGAGGCAGAACTAAGGGCAGAGCAAGAGGCAGAGGCAGAGGCAAACGCAGAGGCAAACGCAGAGGCAGAGGCAGAGGCAGAGGCAGAGGCAGAGGCAGAGGCAGAGGCAGAGGCAGAGGCAGAGTCAGAGGCAAACGCAGAGGCAGAGGCAGAGGCAAAGGCAGATGCAGAGGAGAAGGCAGAAGCAAAGGCAGATGCAGAGGAGGAGGCAGAGGCATAGGCAGATGCAGAGGACAAGGCAGGGGCAAAGGCAGATGCAGAGGAGAAGGCAAGGGCATCCACTGACCCACTGACCTCCATGGTGGTGATGGCGTTGTCCCTCGTCAACCCCCACGTAATGACCTGCACAACAAACGCCACAGGAGAGACAGGAAGGCAATGAAGCGGTTGGCAGAACAAAATCATATCGGGTAAGCCCATGTGTACAGCGTCTTAACCAGTATGATTCGGCACACCCGATTCGTGGCCTTCTCTTTTTTTCTTTTTTTTTTTTTTTTTTTTTTCCTGACAGAATTCGCTGTGTTAAGAAAGGGAGCATGCAACGCCGCCACGGACCGGCACATCCACGTGGTATACAAGCCACCACCAACGGCACAATACGGTGGGCATCCGAGCTAGATATCAACAAGGGGCGGGCTCAACCCCGCACAAGTCAGACAGCACCAAAGCTTGGCGCACACGCTCGCGCCGAGCCACCGGCGCAACCTCCGGCCTTCTCTTTTAGAAATGTTTCTTCTTCTTCTTTTTTTTTTTCCTCTCTCTCTTCTCTCTCTCAGTTCCCGGGGCGAGTGTGAGGCACGGCGGATGGCACCCCAATCCTACAGCCGCCCTTCCGCGTGTCCCACGCGGATGAACAACTCCGCTGGCCCGGTGCTGGACGTGCAGGCGGTGGAGGCCGCGTGGCTGCCTGCTGGCGGCGACCTAGCCCAGGTGGAACGACCTGGGGCGACACGGTGGCTAACCCAGACTCCAGCGCACACGCGCCAGCCCGTGGCCAGCTGACAACAACCGGCTGCGGGTGGGCCAGAGTCCAATGAGGCAGGCAGGAATGCCTGCAGCTGCCACTAGAGATTTGAACCACAGACCTGTGGCCTCGAAACCCGGAGTTGTACCGACTGCGCTAGCAGTCAGAACAACTTCTCTTTTTAGACGCTTTGCATGTCGTCTTCAGCACCAATATAATTCTCATCAAGCCCCACATCACAATTTGCAGAGCAAACCACACAGGAAAAAAAAAGGAGGTTTATGATTGGAAAAAAGAAAGAAAGAAAGAAAGAAAGAAAGAAAGAAAGCCATGAAGCTGCCCCTTTGGAAGCATTTCTCTTTAGTGAAAAGGTGACCACCATCGGACCGCAGTCAAACCTGCACCTAGAACCAAAGCATGTTAGGCCACCACATTTTGCACATCTCGGCTGTGAACACATCGTAGAGCATGCAGAAGATGTCAGTGTTGCGCCAACGGGCTCAAGGATGAATCTCTTCAGAGATTTCAAAAACCATCTGAAAAGACAATCCACTGTTGGCGCAGTGGATATCACTCCTACACTTAAGTTCTTGGCCACAAGCACCGGCAGTTGTAGTTCTAGACTACAAATGTTCTGGCCAGGCGGAGCACCAGGCCACTGGCCTACCCATTGATGGACAGGATTGAATGAGAAGAAAAGATTAAAAAACAAAAGATTAAAAAGAAAAGGACAAGCCGATATGGCTGCTGAGCAAGTCATTGTCATGGAGCAAGCTGTTGTGAACTCTGTGTTTTCCGTAGCAAGCGCTTGTTGCTGCTAATGGCGCACAGTTTTGGGAGTCATGGCTTCTTGCTGCGAAGAAACGTCAGAGGCTACAAATCTCAGCCTGTCTCTTCCAGTTTCCCCTGTTTTACGATAAAGGGCTCACAAAAAAGTGTCCTACAAGCCACAAATCCAAAGACGGTGAGGAGAGCCTCTTTGCCGCTTCAAAAAAAAAACAACAAAAAAAAAAAGGAAGAAAAAAAAAGCAAACAAACAAAACAAAACAAAACAAAACAAAAAAACAAAAACAAAAACAAAAACAAAAAAAGGGTGAAATGCAAGTCCTTCAGTCGAGGCGAGCTCTTCATTCAAGAGAAGTCCCTTTCTTTCTTTGCCCACTGCACCATGGGGAAAGGCAAGCTTCATCAAAACTTAGTCTCAATGAAACTACCTACTGTGACTCACTCCACACCACACAACACCACACCACACCACACCACACCGCACCGCACCGCACCGCACCGCACCGCACCGCACCGCACCGCACCGCACCGCACCGCACCGCACCGCACCGCACCGCACCGCACCGCACCGCAGCGCAGCGCAGCGCAGCGCAGCGCAGCGCAGCGCAGCACAGCACAGCACAGCACACCACACCACATCACACCACATCACACCACATCCCATCACACCACATCACACCACATCACATAACATCACACCACCCGACAGGGTGCCCTTGGGTTGGACAGACGATTACACAGGGTGTTGTTGTCTTTGTGGATGTTAGCTCTGACAGTGTGCTTTTGGCCTGGAACCCTTCATGGTCCGGCGTGCCTCTTGTTCCCTCGTATGTACAATTTTCATTTCATGTAATGAGATTATTATACCACCCGACATCAGGTCACACAGCACGGCACACCTTGGCCATGAGCGAGTCGTAATGCATGCTGATGTCATCGCCCTCCACAAAACCCGAGTCTACGCGCACAATCTCGTCCACGGTATTGATCGTCTGTGGCTCTTTGTACCTCCGCAGCTGCCCCGACGACCTGCGCAGGTCTTGGAGACAGACAGACAGGCACACACATGTCTGTTGATTGTCTTTTCTTCCTTGCACCTCCACAGCCGCGCGGACGTCCTGCGCAAGTCTCATCAGGCAGACACTTCTCGAGCGTCTCCCTCAACCATCCCCGGTTCCACACACGTGTGTTTCCGCATAAGTGTGTCAAGTCTTTCTTGGCAGTCGCTCACTGATCAGGAACAAAGTCCAGCTTCCCCTCCATGTCGAGCGAGACAATCGCCCACTTTGACACGTCACGGCTTGTCTTCTTCACAACAATCCAGAAAATGTTGAGACACTCGTGCGGTATGTACCGCCTCTGACCCCTCGCGGCCGCTCAAGGTGAATCGGACGAAATGCAAAAGCACATTCGTACTTGCACAAATGCTCAAGATCATCCCACGAACTGCATGCGCACATTCACACTTACACGCATACTCAAAATCATCCAAAGACATGCAAACGCTCATTCACACTTTCACACATGCTCAAGATCATCCAAAGGAATGCAAACGCACATTCACTCTTACACGCCTACTCAAGATCTTCCAAAGAAATGCAAACGCACATTCACACTTTCACACATGCTCAAAATCATCCAAAGAAATGCAAACGCACATTCACACTTTCACACATGTATGCTCGTATGGCCGCCTTCGTGGAGGGTGGGCCATGCATCCATAAAAATGCACAGTTTCCATACATGCATCCACACAATCGCACAGCTTCCATAAATACATCCACACAATCGCACACTTTCCATACACACATCCACACAATCGTACAGTCTCCATACAACACGAGCAAGCANCTTTCACACATGCTCAAAATCATCCAAAGAAATGCAAACGCACATTCACACTTTCACACATGTATGCTCGTATGGCCGCCTTCGTGGAGGGTGGGCCATGCATCCATAAAAATGCACAGTTTCCATACATGCATCCACACAATCGCACAGCTTCCATAAATACATCCACACAATCGCACACTTTCCATACACACATCCACACAATCGTACAGTCTCCATACAACACGAGCAAGCAAGCTCCATTGCTCACTCGTGGCAGACCACGCACAGCATCACACGCCATAGCCCAAAGGCATGGAAGGAGCGCTCACGTTTCACGCTCGTTCCCTCACTCATTCACTCGTTCACTCATTCACTCCTTCACTCATTCACTCATTCACTCATTCACTCATTCACTCATTCACTCATTCACTCATTCACTCCTTCACTCATTCACTCATTCACTCAATCACTCAATCACTCAATCACTCAATCACTCATTCAGTCATTCCGTCATTCAGTCACTCAGTCGTTCAGTCGTTCACTCATTCACTCATTCACTCATGCACTCATTCACTCGTTCACTCGTTCACTCATTCACTCATTCACTCATTCACTCATTCACTCAATCACTCAATCACTCATTCAGTCATTCAGTCATTCAGTCATTCAGTCGTTCACTCATTCACTCGTTCACTCGTTCACTCATTCACTCATTCAGTCGTTCAGTCGTTCAGTCGTTCACTCGTTCACTCGTTCACTCATTCACTCATTCCCTCATTCACTCATTCACTCATTCACTCATTCACTCGTTCACTCATTCACTCGTTCACTCGTTCACTCATTCACTCATTCACTCCTTCACTCCTTCACTCCTTCACTCCTTCACTCCTTCACTCCTTCACTCCTTCACTCCTTCACTCCTTCACTCATTCACTCGTTCACTCGTTCACTCGTTCACTCATTCACTCATTCACTCAATCACTTATTCACTCATTCACTCAATCACTCATTCACTCAATCACTCAATCACTCATTCACTCATTCACTCATTCAGTCGTTCAGTCGTTCACTCATTCACTCATTCACTCATTCACTCATTCAGTCATTCAGTCATTCAGTCATTCAGTCATTCACTCATTCAGTCATTCACTCGTTCACTCGTTCACTCGTTCACTCGTTCACTCGTTCACTCGTTCACTCGTTCACTCGTTCACTCGTTCACTCGTTCACTCATTCACTCATTCACTCATTCACTCATTCACTCATTCACTCATTCACTCATTCACTCATTCACTCATTCACTCATTCACTCATTCACTCGTTCACTCGTTCACTCGTTCACTCGTTCACTCATTCACTCATTCACTCATTCACTCATTCACTCATTCACTCATTCACTCATTCACTCATTCACTCATTCACTCATTCACTCATTCACTCGTTCACTCGTTCACTCGTTCACTCGTTCACTCGTTCACTCGTTCACTCGTTCACTCGTTCACTCATTCACTCATTCACTCGTTCACTCATTCACTCATTCACTCATTCACTCATTCACTCATTCACTCAATCACTCATTCAGTCATTCAGTCATTCACTCGTTCACTCGTTCACTCGTTCACTCGTTCACTCATTCACTCATTCACTCATTCGGTTGGAGTTCACAGCACACTTCAGCTCGCTCACAGCAAGAGACAAGAGTACAGTGTGTTCGCAGTGAAAGTTTTGTAGAAAATCTGAAAATGCACGGCACTCACGGCAGGAAGTAGAACGATTGAAAATGCACAGCACTCTCGGCAGGAAGTAAAACGACAAAAAAACGCGCAGCAGTCACGGCAGGAAGTAAAACGACAAAAAAACGCACAGCACTCACGGCAGGAAGTTGAGTCCCGTGTGTTCGCAGCAGACCCGCGCCTCCATCGCCCACCCGTGGATGCGTTGCGCTCGTGCCTGCGACAGCGCCACCGGCCGCAGGTCCGGCAGCGCCTCGCCGGCCGCGACCTTGAGCATGATCTCCACCAGGTCAAGCCCTGTGATGCACTCCGTCACTGGATGCTCCACCTGCGGGCGGCAGGGAGGGGCAGGAGGGAGGAGGGGAAGGGGCGAGTGGGGGTGAGTGGGGNGGGGGGGGGAGCAAGTCACTTTTCTTGTGAATGAAGAATAGTGAGAAAAGTATTTCTCGTCATGAATCCCCAAGAGTTGCAACCTAACTTCCGCAGCGGGGTTAACGCTAGAACCAGCTGTATTAGCATTAAGGGTCGTCCAGCAGCTCCTCAGGTTGTAGATGGGAAAGCTCCTTCGCTTCCCCACCCAAGAGTTGTGGCCCACAACCCGAGGAGCTGCCCGACCCTTCACGCTAGACCCTAAACCCTAAACCCCAAGGAGTCATGGCCTGCAACCAGAAGAGCCTCCCAGCCAACGCATCGCAGGACAGGAAGCGCTTGCTGAGACTGAGGCAGCACAAACGCCTGCGAGGTCCAACCCTGTCATGCACTAGGGTGAGTGCTGCACCTGCGGGATAGCACAAACGCCTGCGAGGTCCAACG
>SZWC01022960.1:11619-24317 GCA_023375785.1 Penium margaritaceum
GCGAGTGGGGTCCCAAAAGCGCCACGCCTTCGACCGCGGGGAGATGCCGATGAAGGCACACAAGCGACCCCGAGGGGAGACCTTGGACCCCTGCTGGTCCTTGGTGTACCATACGGAGGCCAGGGATCCCCAGACGCGTGCGAGACGAAGATCGGCACGGTGGCCAAACCAGAGCTTGTACGGTGTAACATGATGCGGAAGTGGACCATGCGGGAGGCGGTTCCAGACCCAAGTCATGTAGGCGAAGCCCTCGAATGCGAAGGACTCCGGGAGACCGCACTCAGACCGCATGGCGCGGACCGCATCCTCCATGGTGCGGTTCGAGTGCTCAGATACACCGTTCTGCTGAGGGGTAGCAGGAGCGGAGACCTGGTGAAAAATGCCGTGCTCAGCAAAGAAGGAGTCCATCTCGCCGAGGAACTCGCTGTCGCTATCCGAGAGAAAGGTATGTAGCATGTGGCGAGACTGACGCTCAGCCATCACGAGCTAGAGCCGAACCGCAAGGGCGGCGTCGCTCTTCTCACGCAGACTGTAGACCCACCGCATCCGAGTGAAGTCATCAGTCAGCGTCAGAACATACCGGCCCCTCTCGGACAGCAACTCGACCGGGAGAGGACCGAGTAGGTCCGAGTGGACCAACTCGAGGGGCCTTAGCATTCGGGAACGCGAATCAGGGTAAGTACACCGGTGCATCTTACCCTGAGCGCAAAAAAGACAGTCGGTCTTGGGTTGCTTCTCGAAAGAAGCCACGTCAAGACCAAGAGCGGGCTGTGTCGGATGAGCTTCGACATAGTGTCGGAGCCCACGTGACACAGACGTCGGTGAAGCAACCGCTGGTGTTCGAGTTATAGAACACCAGTGACAAAAATACGACCAGAGCAGGAGGGAGAGCAAGGGGAGGAGGGCCGAGCAATGCGGTACAAATCATCTACGACTGAAGCACGCAAGACAACGCTACGGGTGTCAAGAGAAGTCACAGTCGCTAAATCAGTGGTATGCTCAACAGAGAGACCCATCAGAGTACAGGCACGCACAGACAGTAGACTGAGCTCAAGATCAGGCACAAACAGCACGTCAGAGTGATACAGGGGGCCAGACGGACCATCAAAGCATACAACCCCAACACCGTGGAAGGGTAGGACTGACCAGAGCCTGTACGAACAGAACGGACAGTTGTGACAGGACCAAGTACCACAAAGGCACTACAAGGATATGTCATGTGGTGGGTGGCACCGGAATCGATGATCCAAGTGCCACCGGAGTCACAGCTGGTGGACGTCACTGTACAACGAGCAATGGAACACTCGGCATCAGAGGGACGCTGAGCCTTGAGTGGGAAGGAACGACGTACATCACAAAAGTGAGACTCATGAATCCAGTCAGTGCAGTTAGGCCCAACATCATCATATGCGGACTGTGCTCCCCCACACGTGTCATCACAAGTCACGAGGACGGACGAACAAGCAGTTTGTGACCCACTCGACGATGACAACACACTCGCACCTCCCTGAAAGCGAAGCGCCAGAAGATGACGAAGCTCGGCGATGGTGCGGTCACGTGGGTCTAGATCACTGCTGCTTGCTGGTGAGGACGCAGGAACAGCTACAGTCGTGGTCGTCGCGTGGCCACAGGAGTGTGCGGGCGACGTGCCGGACGCGGTGCGAGCAACATGGGCAGCCTAAAGTCCACGAGTGATGCGCTCCCAGTCGAGCGGCTGCTGGCACTCGGTGTAGCGATGGGCACCTCCACAGTTGTAGCAGTGCACGGAACGGCCACTGCTACCACTGGATGACGGTTGGTACTGACCTGATCCATGCTTCCTATTCTTCTTCTTACCCTAGGCAGCTGTTGCAACGCCCTGCGTCTGTGTGGGTGTAGACGGGCTCGAAGAGGAGGAGGAAGATGAGGTGGTGATGGAGGTGGATGAGGGTGACTGCAGGAGGGAAGATGGTGGTGATGCGAGGACTGCTGCAGCGAGGGAAGTCTCCTGATGCGCTACTCCTGCCGCGCGGGCGGATGTCACCTGGAGGAAGAGCAAATGCGCCCAAGGGAGCAGCTGCAGAGTGGCTGAGAAAGGCTCGAGAGCAGCGTCGCTGTACCGTGTGAAGATGTCGGTGTGCTCCAGGCGAACTCCGAGCATGATCGTCCGAAGCGCCCACAGATGTGTGCCCCTTGAGGTCCCCAGACGCGTGTAAATACGCATGGCGCGTCGCCAGTAATCTGTTGCAGGCTCCGCTGGTCCCTGACCGAGAGAGTGGAAAGCACGAATGTGTGACGCACGCGTGGCGTGCGTCTCTGGGACTAGTAGGGACAACGGCAGATCCCAGCCTCCACGAGGATCAGCTCTGGTGCCTGTGGCAGCCTCGCTAAGGAAGGGGCGGAAGTCGACGACAGTCTCGCCTGGGATGGCATAGAGAAGTCCTCGCATGGCCCGGGCTGCTGTCAGCACCTGTGCTGGATCTGTAGACTGGTATGGGCTGTGGTAGTAAGGCCACACTCCCTTGGAAGTGGCCCACACCTGAAACAGGATCTCCCAGTAGTCAAATCCATCCTCGCTGATGTACCGTGGAGGTGCTGCCTCAAAGTCCTTTGGCTGCCGCTCTGTGGGGAGAGCAACCGCAGGCTGAGGAGGGCG
The DNA here is from genome assembly GCA_023375785.1 of Penium margaritaceum. NCBI lineage: Eukaryota > Viridiplantae > Streptophyta > Zygnematophyceae > Desmidiales > Peniaceae > Penium > Penium margaritaceum. The sequence continues at coordinate 14,255 of SZWC01022960.1, forward strand.
AGAGATGGGGAAAACTCCTGGAAGGGGATGATCACCGGGAAAGTCAGGTGACGATCGTATCGGGGACACGGGTGGAGGTCGGGTACCCGTCTGCAGCTGACGGAGTCGCTCCTGTGGAAGACGAATCTCTCGCTCCTGGGAGTCATCCTCGAAGGCTGGCATGAATGGCTCGTCATCAGGGAGGTCCGTAGGTGGTGGAGAAACCACACCAGGAGGTGAAGCAGGCGGAGTACCTGTCACGGGCACCTGGGCCGAGTGCTGGGTGGAGGCCGCAACGCCGGCAGCTCCCTTAGGGATCCGCGAAGGAGCCGTGGACTGAGCACGCAGAAGCTCAGTTGGCGTGCGGATTGCGTCAGTCTGCTCTTGCTGCAGACGACGCATCTCTTCCTGCTGGCTGCGAAGGTCCGCAATGGCCTGCGAGCCAGGGCTCAATACCCCTGAAGAGGAGGAGGAGGGAACACCTGGTCTTTTGTCCTTGTCGTCGGGCGAACTCATGTCGTCGCTCACTTTGGGACGACAGGTCAAGTTTGTTGGATTTCAAAGCCGTCTGCATTTCTGGAGAAGTTGAAACGCTGGCAACTTTTGACTTTCCGGGTGAAAATTTGGCCAAGTGTAATGCTGACGTCAGCAAGTGGTTGCTGATGTGAGCATGACCTGATGACGTCAGCAATCAACAATGCTGACGTCAGCTCGTCCCCTCCTTTTTTTTGTCACGGTTCTGCGCGAGTGTGGAGCGGCTTCGCGGTGGCGCGCGGCAGCTCCGCGGAAGCTTCGCAACAGCTTTCGCCCAGCTGCTGCTGCAGCGGTGTTGTCAGCTGCAGCAGCAGCTGCGTAGCCGGTGTGCAGCAGTGGCAGCAGCGGCTGCCCTGCTGCTCTTGCTGCTGCGCGCTGCGGCTGCTGCTGCGCGCTGCAGCTGCTACGCACTGTGGCTGTTACTGCGCACTGCAGCTGCTGCTGGCTGCCGCCGCCGCGCGCTACTCCTGCTGCCACTGCTACGCTACAACTGCTACTACTACCGCTGCAACTGCCGCTGCTGCTGCTTTGCTGCTGCCGCCGCTGCCGCTGCTGCGCTGCTGCTGCGCTGCTGCTCCCGATGCTGCTGTTGCACTACTGTTCTTGTCGTTGTTGCCACGTTGCTACTGCGGCGGTTGCTGCTGCGCTGCTGTTGTCGTCGCCTCTGCTGGTGCTGCTCTGCTGCTGCGGCTGTGGGAGGGCGGCTGCAGGCACTGCAGCTGCCACGCACCTCTACGTGGCGGTACACGCCGCTGCTGCTGCCTCTGCGGCTGCGATCTCACGTGGTGGGTGGAGTGCGTTGACGGCGACCGGCAGTCTCCAACAGACCCCAGGAACTCTGCTGCAGCGGTGACTCTCACTGCTGCTGCTCTGCTGCGTCTCTGCTGTGCAGCTTAGTGAGAACTGTCTCACTACTCTGATACCATGAAAAAGTGTGTAGAAGCTTCCTAGCAACACAGCCGCTGACCGGGCGTCAGTGCCAGATCAGACGGTGACGACAGTCACAGGTCGTACACACAACGGCAAGGGTTTGGCTAGGAGACACAAGGCATAGTGTCAGAATGCTTCAATATATGTAGAGAGAAATGACAAATGACAGGTCCAAGGCATAAATACCTGCCACGACGCACGGCGGGTGTCGCACGCGGCAGTCCGAGAGCTGTCCTAAAACTGCCCCAAAATCACTGTTTTGGCCGTAACTCTGCGCACACATGTCAGAATGCTACGCCGTCTGAACCTAGACGTGCAAAATCAAAAGACGGACGCTACGACTGGTCACATGCATGCATCCATTGACTGACAGTGAGCATACAATGCAAAAACATGCAAATAGGCGTCATAGCCAGTCTGCCAAAAGACGCCTGCAAGACGTAGAAGACACAACAAAGAGTCCTGGTGGCATCTGGGGCTCTGGAATAGTGGTCGGTCAGCTCCAAGCGGGTAGTCCGCCGCCTGTCGTCGCGCCGGTGTCACCAGGGCCGCCTGCCTCAGGGATCTGCANCCCAAAATCACTGTTTTGGCCGTAACTCTGCGCACACATGTCAGAATGCTACGCCGTCTGAACCTAGACGTGCAAAATCAAAAGACGGACGCTACGACTGGTCACATGCATGCATCCATTGACTGACAGTGAGCATACAATGCAAAAACATGCAAATAGGCGTCATAGCCAGTCTGCCAAAAGACGCCTGCAAGACGTAGAAGACACAACAAAGAGTCCTGGTGGCATCTGGGGCTCTGGAACAGTGGTCGGTCAGCTCCAAGCGTGTAGTCCGCCGCCTGTCGTCGCGCCGGTGTCACCAGGGCCGCCTGCCTCAGGGATCTGCACGAGTATGGACACGGCCGAGTGGTCAGAGTAAACTGTACAGGAACGGCACAAAGCACAATAGCTGCTAGTGTTTCCATCAACAACAAGAGACGGCTGCGCTCGAAAGCATAGGCCCAGACGTGGGATAGTCTCGCCATACCGCACCATGCGGAGAGCAACTTCCAAATGGAGCTGACACGGTTGTTATGAGAACCGCGATAGGAAGTTCACAACAAAGGTAGCATTTGAGAAAATGCATGGAAGCTTCCTAGCGACACAGCTGCCGACTAGGCGTCACTGCCTGGTTCGACGGTGACGACAGTCACAAGTTGTGCACACAACGGTAAGGGTCTGGCTAGGAGACACAAGACAAAGTGTGAGAATGCTTCAATAGCATTTGCAGAGAGAAATGACAAATGAGAGGTCCATGGCATAAGTACCTGCCGAGGCGCATGGCGGGTGTCGCACGCGGCAGTACAAGATATGTCTTAAAACCGGCCCAAAGCCACTGTTTTGGCCATAACTTTGTGCAGACATGTTAGAACGCTACGGCGTCTGAACCTAGATGTGTAGGATCACAAGCCGGACGCTGCGACTGGTCACATGCATGTATCTGGCATCAAACAATAAACACACAATGCAAAAACATGCTAATCGGGCCCATGACCATGTTGGTTTATGTGGCTTCCACGCGTCACGACCGACACTGCTAGTTTACCGATATTCCCACATTCGGGGTATATGGCAGAGGAGGGCGTGAGGACACGACGGGCCTCCGGACTGCATCGAGACTTCTCCAGCACCTACGACAATGCCGGCGAGACGTGGTCAATGCGTTACTGTAGCCATGTGGGCTTGTCAGGAGGTAGGAGAGTTTTCTTGGTGGGTTGAGACCCGCGCACCCGGTTGACTATAGCGGTGCGACGAGGAGACCCGATGGCTGTTGTGGGGCTTCTGATGTTCGGAAAGCCGTGTGTGATTTCTGGACGTTGATTCCGAGATTTTTTGGCACTGCTCATGTTTTCTCGTTGGTCGAGACCCGGGCACTCAGAGAGTTGTTCCGGTACCTCGAGGAGACCACCTTTGTTGCTCTCTTGGTGTATGCAGTGTGTTCTCCCTGTTGACTCATTTGGGTTCAGCAGGGGTGATGGGGCCTGGTACAGTTAGGTGCAGGCGCCCCTATATAAGCCCGCAAGGGGCTCATTTGTAATCTCTCCTTGTTCTTTGTATTCAGCGTTCCAAGTTTTAGCCAAATTCTTGCCGTCTTGCATCGCACTCACACATAGAGCTCATGTTCGTGCTTGCATGGGCCTGCATGCCTTAAAATTATTTCCAATTTGGTATCAGAGCACAGGGGGGCGTGTGAGTAGCAGAAGCAACAGCAGTGGGCGGAACGCAAAGAGAACACGCCACGTGGCGCCACGCCAGCAGCAGCGTGAGGGAGCGCAAAACGACTGCAAGTCAACGCCACAGGGGCGGTGAGCCGCAAAAAGGAGCAATAGCGACTGCGGTGACAACATCAAAAGCGACAGCAGCAGCAGCATCGTGCAGCAGCGTCGGTAGCAGCAACAGCAGAGTGCAGCAGCAGCAGTAGCAACAACGTACAGCATTAGCAGTAGCAGCAAAAGCAGCTGCTGTAGTGCATCAGCCGATGCAGCAGCAATGTCAGCAGTAGCAGCATATAACAGTAGCAGCAGCTACTACAGCAGCGGTGGCAGCAGGAGCAGCATGTAGCAGCGATGGTAGCAGCAGCAGCGGCAGCCAAAGTGGCAGCAGCAAGTAGCAGCAGCAGCTGCTACGTAGAGCAGCAGCAGCAGCACATAGCAGCAGCAGCAGCAGCTACTACAGCAGCAGCGGCAACAGAAACAGCGTGCAGCAGTAGCAGCCGCAGCGGCAGCAGCAAGTAGCAGCATCAGCTGCTGCGCAGAGGAGCAGCAGTAACAAAAGCAACAGCAGCAGCAGAAGCAGCAGTAGCAGAAGCAGCAGAAGCAGCAGAAGCAGCAGCAGCAGCAGCAACCGTAGCAGCTGCACGTGGCACTGCAACTGTTGCTGTCGTTGCGAGGAAGGCCTCGTAGCCCTCCTCCGATTGGGGGGGCCCTCTGAGTGGGCCCCGTTCGCACCACCCCCCTCCCTTCCTCCCCTTCTTAGGGGGGTCCTCGGAGGGCCCTGCTGAGCCCCTCCGAGGGGCCCTTCGGAGGGGGCCCGTCGGCCTCGTGGGCCCCCTCGGCCCAGTCGGCCCCGTCGGCCGACCGACGGAGGGGCCGGGTCAGAGGGGCGGATAGGACCCCCCCCCCCTCTTGCTCCCTCCTCCCCCCACACCCACTCGCTCACTTGCTCGCTCTGCGAGGGAGCGAGCGAGCGTGCACCGGAGGGAGGGCCGGACAGCCGGACAACCCCCCCCACCTCCTCATTTTCTCTGTTTGCCCACCTTCCGGGCAATTGAGAAAAGGGGGGGGGGGGGGCGAGTAACAAAATCCAAAAACTGGTACACCTGAAAGCCGACACAAAAGAAAAAAGAAGACAAAAAAAACTAGTGGCATGGGCTGCATGCAGGCTTGCATCGGAGTTACGTAGTAATAGACTGAAGCCGGGTTCAAACAAGTTATCTGCCTTGGAAACGAGTTTTGCTTGACCTTCCCCTCCTGTCCGAGAAGTTTTCGTCGGTGAAGTCAAGTGCTTGCTTGCGATGTCCGGTATCTGTTTCGGAAAAAACCCTGGTTACTACGCGAAGTCTGTCCGATTCGCACGTATATCTCGGACTGGGAGTCGCTTCCGCAAGGAAAATCGCGCTCAGAGAGGGCCTGTCTTCCGGACACGACTGAATTGCTGAAAAAATACCTGGAAAATACTCGATGGGCTGTCAGTGGACAGAAACACCAACCGCAGACAGAATTGCCGTCGTGGAAGTCCTTGTGCGACGGATTTTCTGACGTCAGCGCTGATTCTTGGATACCGAACCGATTGCATAGGGTTACTACGTAACCCCAAAAAAGAGAAAGGCGAGGGCTTAAGGCGAGCAGAGGGGAGAACTTAAAAAAAGGGGGGGGGGTGGAGGGTGAGGGCAAAAGAAGAAAAAAAAGGGGAACAGAAGCGGGGGCTTGAGGGCTAGAGAATAACAATAAAAAAAGGGATGATCTTCCAACTACTACCGCCACAGCAGCAGCAATAGCTCTCATAGCCGCAATAGCAGCATTAGGCGGTGGAGTGTCGACGACTACATAGTGCGGCAGCTGCGCGACAGCTTACACTTTCGTCTTGTCAGCCGACAGCGGACGGTCGTCAGCGACGATCTCTGCTTCTAGACACGTCCTGGACAGGCGTCTTTCTGGGGCCCGTGGATTGGTGTGCGCACTTCACCCCACAGGATCGACGACGGATTCGATTCTTACCAGCTCCGAGGGCTGGGTCGTCTACCGCTTGGAGCAGCAGCCACATTTGCAGCCGCCACCCCTTCTCGTCTTGGAGCAGTCTTTGCTCCATTAGTGGCATAAGCATTAGTGGCCGTAGTTAATTGGACTGTAGTCTTCGGGCGTGCTGTGGTAGTGCAGCTCTTCCCGTCTGGTCACGTTTGTTGACCCGGACGCCGTGACCTCGAGGAGTGACAGTACCTACCGGCCCCATTCTCTCCCATGGATTGGTGTTTACCACCGGGAGTAGGTGCCCTCGGTACCTATCCATCATCCAACACACGAGATGAGTGCGCGGATATCTGAGCAGGCGCCCTGCGCGTTCGCCTGCTACTACTATGGTGATGGACGTCATGGTTGGCGTCGCTGTTGGACGCGCCCTCCCGGCTGGCATCCACCTTGGCTACAGCCTCGTCCGAGCGTGCGTCCTCCATAGCACACGGATCTTCCGGCCTTGGTAGATCCCCTAACTGGACCTCTGGCGAGCATGTTTGCTGAGATCCACGAGCTCCGGCAGACAGTACAGCGGTTTTGTGACCTTGTAGTCACTGAGCGTGCTTCTGCTACTCGTTTGTCGACGGCCTCTTCGATCACATCTCCTCATTCTCTCCTCCTTCCTCATCGGATGGTGTACCTTCAGCTCCACCTGCCAGCGAGTCCCAGGCTGCCACCATCCTCTCCATCCTTCACTCTACAACCACGACGCCATCTTCCGATGACATACCTTCATGCATTCATTCCAGTCGAGTGACTCTGCGACGTCAGCGTCAGTGCTCCGCACGGCGTGCTCGCGCCGGTGTTGATACATCCTCCACCTCCTCCGCCTCCGTTGTTGTACCTGTCGAGGGGGAGTGTGGTCACCGCGCATGACCTGATGTGATCGTAGCGACAGGATTCGCACTCGCGCCGGGCCGTGCTGCCCGAGCGTCAGCTCAGGCAGATTCAGATGATACGGAGATAGCACATGGCGTGGAGTCTGACCCCGACATGGCGTTCATGGTTGAGAGTTGCCTTTCATCCTCCAGGTTGGATCTATATCTTCCACAACAACAGGTGACATCAGGAGGAGCGCAGACACAGCGTCCTTGGACGGTGCCACTCGCGGCTCCGACTGCTGGAGGCCCAGGGGTGGCACAGGAGTCTTGTACAGATCGAGATGCATCCATCATACTTTTGGGGGAGAGCGTGTAGTAGAATCACACCAGTCCGGCGGATGTTGGGGTACTTGGGACGTGCATGTCATTGAGGTCGACATCTACGCTGGGGCAGCAGCCGGACATTCTGCAGCAGCAGGTTGCATCAGGAGGAGTACAGGTCCCGCGTGCCTTCGTGTTGCCACTCGCGACTCCAACCAGTAGCGGCTTGGTGGTTGCACAACAGTCTTGTGCAGATCGGGATGCCCCACACGGATCTCCGGGGGCGTTGGCGCACGAGATTCACACTTGTACAATAGTAGTTGCAGTGCATGAGCAGAGTCGGCCGGTTGGTCTTTTGGAGGTTGAGGCATTCTTGAGAGGAGCAGTTCTGAGAGACATCGCTGGGACATATGCTACAGCAGATACAACAGGCTCCATCGTCTCATGTGAGGTACATGAGGACCAGCTTCAGCGTGAGGAGTCGTCCATGTTCCCATGGTCTTTGGGTTCCCGTACCCAAGACGGAGCAACGACATACATGACGGAGTCGGATGATGGTCCTTACTCTATCATCGAGCAGGTGGTAGCGACCAGCGTTCCCGGCGAGACAGTGCGTGAGCGCCAGCTGCACTTGTTGGTCGCCTTGACGGACATTGTTGAGCAGGAGCCATGTATACCTGTGTCCATTACGGTGGCAGTCAAAGACACCTGAGCAGATCCATACATGTAGATGGAGTCACCTCGTCAGCAGAAGCTGAGTTCTGCCCCCTCGGTTTCACCTCTTGGTGACCCTACTGATCACATCGACGCCGAGAGTGGCAGTACCTGCACGGACGACGTTTCCACATGCTCTACGGACTGACTCCTCCTTCTCCTTCTCTCTCAGCATGCGACCGCTCACTCCTTACATGACAGACATGAGCTGTGATATGGATGCGACACCTGCAGCTGCATCCGATATTCCAGCGTCTCAGGATATTGTGAGCTTGGTTGACCCCCAGGAGGATGCAGCGGCACCAGTTCCATCGTCTTCAGTAGCAGAGATACAGATGGCGGTGTACTCACGAGTTGTACAGTCTGCATGTGGAGCATCCAGTGAGGCAGAGTTCATTCTACACCAGGTCAACATGGGCCACCTCGACATGTCCGAGGCAGATTATGCTGACTTGCAGGAGTGTGTAGTCATGATACAACAGGAGATGATGGTAGCGCGTGAGTGATTCTCACAGGAGAGCAGCATCAGTGCTATCGGCAGGAGCCTTCCGCCAGCAGCATCTGGCACACCTATACCCGGGGAGGATCTTATACGAGCTCCGAGTATGACGTCCGTTTGGGACACTATTATAGGAGAGGTGAGCGTGCCTTCGGCTTTCGCCATCCTCGCTCCTGTCGACCCCATCATTGCTCCTCCTTCTTCTACTACTGCCGTCACGCACCTTCATCCACCCGACTCACCTTCCCCATCTTCATCTTCATCCACGAGTGGTGATCCGGTTCGTCACTCCAGCTCTCCTCTTCTGGCAGTACACCCTTGTGTCTCAGGGTGTGTTATCCCGTATCGGAGGCCAGCTTTGCCACTTCATCCACGCACGCATGCTGCTCGCCCATTCCCATTCCTCCGGCGCACACAAATGCATTGCGGTAGTGCAGAGGCAAGAGAGACTGTGAGTTGGGACCCTTGGCAGTCACACAAGGACTCGTATACCCGAGGTGATGCAGATTCACGTGAGGAGTTGTAGTCGGAGACACCACTTCGTCTTTGAGGGAGGGAGTCGACTCGCAGGTGACAGGGGGAGCTATCTCTACGTGATGGATACACCACATGACTCATCACCCACGATCTGTTCAGCTACGACATCAGCATCTCCATCGAGGACATCGCTGCCAGGTTCATCTGCCCAGGGGGAGTGTTGTGTGGACCTCGACCTGACGCGACGCCATGGGAGATGCATGGCGAGGTCCATGCTCTGTTGTGAGCATCTACAGTATCCCGCATGTGCCTCACGCTACGTACCTGCACAGTTGCATATAGATGGTAGCACACTGTTGGTCGAGACCCGGACACTTGGTGCATTGTGCGAGTATCAAGAGGAGACCATGTGATCGTATGTCTTAGTGTGTGGCTACACTGTGTGTGGCATGTGCATGCGAGTTGTTGGTCGAGACCCGGACACGTGGTGCGTTGCACCCGTGTTACGAGGAGATCCTCCCTACATACTGTGTTTAGATGATGATACTATTGTGTTGGATTGCTCGTAGCAGTCGAGACCCGGGCCCTGGTACCGCTAGTGTCACGAGGAGACCATCTTGTCCTCTGACATGTGCATGACATGTATATGTGTACGTGTGCATCACTCCTCTCATGGTCGAGACCCAAACACTTGGTGGGCTGTGCCAGTGTCCATGGAGACCCTAGATGGATAGCAAATGAGTGTGTGTGTGTATGTCTGTGTGATTTGACTCATGCATGTTATGGCTTGCCATACATTGTTGTTACATGCCTTCCTTCATTCATTCTGGCGTGGACGGCTATGTCAGCCAGGGGGAGTGTTGGTTTGTGTGGCTTCCACCTGTCACGACCAACACTGCTAGTTTACCGATGTACCCACATTCGGGGTATGTGGCTGAGGAGGGCGTGACGACACGACGGGCCTCCGGACTGCATCGAGACTTTCCAGCACCTACGACAGCGCCGGCGAGATGCGGTCGATGCGTTCCGGCAACCATGTGGGCTTGTCAGGAGGTAGGAGAGTTTTCTCGGTGGGTTGAGACCCGCGCACCTGGTTGACTGTACCGGTACGACGAGGAGACCCGATGGCTGTTGTGGGGCTTTCGATGTTCGGAAAGCCGTTTGTGATGTCTGGACGTTGATTCCGAGATTTTTTGGCACTACTCATGTGTTCTCGGTGGTCGAGACCCTGACACTAGGAGAGCTGTTCCAGTGCCTCGAGGAGACCACCTTTGTTGCTCTCTTGGTGTATGCAGTGTGTTCTCCCTGTTGACTCATTTGGGTTCAGCAGGGGTGACGGGGCCCGGTGCGGCTATCTGCCGGCGCCCCTATATAAGCCCGCTAGGGGCTCATTTGTAATCTCTCCTTGTTCTTTATATTCAGCGTTCCAGACTTAGCCAAATTCTTGTCGTCTTGCATCGCACTCACACACAGAGCTCATGTTCGTGCTTGCATGGGCCTGCATGCCCTA